>CAJUYI010000406.1:177025-218249 GCA_910591695.1 Galerucella pusilla
GGGTTATTCGGATAGAAAATTTTTTACCAATAATTATAGAATTACAACCAAATCGTGATACTTCTAAATATTGAATAATTTGAAACTTCAAAATGGAAATAAATCAATAGGTATGTGTCCATAGCAACGTGCAACGTGCAACAGCCCATGGTCTGTTTATCAGTGTCATGTTGACATGATTGGGTCAAATTGTTCATATGATATTGGTTATTGGAGCTGTCAAAAAATTTTCATGTGAACAAAATAAAAATTAGATTGTCTAAAATAACATTCTGTCATTATAAACGTCAAAAAAAATTTCCAGTATAATTCGCTGTTGGGTACCCACCAGGAAAACATTTCCACTAAAATTCATTCGTTGCGATGGTGATCTGTCAGAAATACACGTTCTGATTGGTTAAAAATTACATGTGTGGAATTTTCTTTGAAATTTTATTTTTTTACCTGAATTTGAAGTCTTGCTATAAAAAAAATGTTGTATTGCACACGATGATAAAATCGCATTATCTTCTCGAGCGTAATTAGCGTCTCGACTGTCTCTCAAAGATAAAGTACACTTTTATCGTCTTCCAAAAGAAATAACTACTATTTAAGAAATAATGTGACGTTTTGTTAATGACTCTTTAATGACTATTTATTCATTTTGTTAAAACTATGACAAAGACGAAAAGTCTGGATGATGAAAAAATATAATATGGGTAAATCATTACCACTCCCATCAAGGGAATTTGAGATGTGTATGTAGAGCAAATGTTCTTTATTTTATCATCAGCAATAAAGTTACCAAATCTAATATACAGGGTGTTTCATTGGGAAAGGACCTAACTTTAACAGTAGATGGGGATCACTTTGGTTCTTCCAGAAACCTTTTTTCAATATGTTCTTTGCACTTTATAACCGAGATACAGGGTGTTTTATAAATGTATCCTATTTCTTTCGAACCTCATAACTTCCGAGTTACCCTGTAGATGTAGTATTATGAAATTTGGTACAAGTAATAACCATTACCTAAAAACTCCATCAAAAGGATCTCCAAAAAGATAATGCTGGTCCGGCTTAACAAAAAGGTTCAAAACTCGTCTTTCCTAAAAACAACACCCTGTATATAGATTTTTATCATTGGAAAGAGTTTAAAAAATCGAATCTATTTATTCCCTTTTCATTTTTCCGCAGACAATTTCACTAAAATTTACCATCAATGTTATAATTTATGCACGTTTCCGGGGGATAAAAATGGTATCGGAGAGTTTTTTTTTATTTTTTAGCTTGAAATGAAATCTATCTAATGCATCTAGAGAAGCATCCTAAAAATTCAATTGAGTTTGTATGTTTACGAGTACAGACCACTAAAAAATGTGATTACAGGGCCGTACTTAGGACATACCTCGGGACATACTCATTCAATATGTTTCAAATATTTCGAACACCCTGTATAAGGATATGTATCTGAGAACTATGCACTTTTACATTCAGAATAACAAAAGTAAAATACCAAACATACATTTATACTTTAAGAAACAGAGAGATTTTTATTAATTTCACCAGATGACATGAAAACAAGAAATTCTAACAACATTGTCCAAACGAAGCAAGTCTAACCTACAAAAATAGCTTAAAATTAACTCCATTCTGCTCTATGCACTTTCTTGCCCTTTTTGTAATATTGCGAACGGACCTTCTGATCACCTCTGGATTATTCCTGATCCTTATACAGGGTGTTCGAAATATTCGAAACATATTGAATGAGTATTTCCTGAGTAGACACGGCCCTGTAATCACATTTTTCAGTGGTCTGTTCTCGTAAACATACCAACTCAATTGAATTTCTAGGATGCTTCTTCAGATGCATTGAATAGATTTCATTTCAAGCTAAAAAATAAAAATAAAAACCTCTCCTATACCTATACCCCAAAACGTGCATAAATTATAACTTTGACGGTACATATTTGGTAGTAAAATTGTCAGCGAAAAGATAAAAAGGAAATAAGTAGATTCGATTTTTTATACTTTTTCCAATTATAAAGGGTGTTGTTTTTAGGAAAGCTGAGTTTTGAAATTTTTTGTTAAGCCGGACCTGCATTATCTTTTTGGAGATGCTTTTGATGGAGTTTCTAGGTAATGGTTATAACGTGTACCAAATTTCAAAATAGTCTACATGGTAACTCGGAAGATATGAGGTTCGAAAGAAATAGGATAAATTTATAAAACACCCTGTATCTCGGCTATAAAGTGCAGAAGACACATTGAATATAGGTTTTTGGAAGCACCAAAGTTATCTTCATCTACAGTTAAAGTTGGGCCCTTTCCCAATTAAACACCCTGTATTTAAGTTTAATTTTATTCCGTAACAACTATAGACATTAAAAAATGTTACCAAATTTCAGATTATTACTTTTCGTAAAAAACTGTAAGTTAATTTAAAACAAATCCCATTAATAAAAGAGTTTTAAGTATTCACCCGAAGCTACCTCACAGTAAAGGGGAAATATTCTCTGTAAGTCGCTGTTAGGCGACAACAAGCGTAGAATACTGAGTTAAAGCATTTTATGGTAGTTTGAAGTTTCAAAGTTTGAGCAAACAGCTTTAAACATCACGTTTATTACAATCAAATTTAGGTAAAAACAAACATTCCAGTAAGTACTATGGATAATCTAAAGTTTTCACTGTAACAAATTCCAGCTGCATTTACTAACTGCAGTTTCCATTTAGTTTAACTCTTTGTTAAAGTGAATGCTATTGTTTAACGCCGATGTTATTATTGAAGAATATAAATATACAGAAAGTAGAATTGACAAATGAGATATTTTTTAATATTTAAATTTTAAGATATCTACAATCTTTAGTTTAGGTACGTGTCCCTTTTTTATCTAGAAGTCTTCTAGGTACTGTGCCCTAGGATTCTGAATTCATATGCAATCCGAAAGTATGTGGACGGAGGTTTCTTCTTCTTCCATGTCACAGAAGCTACATTATTTTTCCTTTACTACTTTAAGCTTTTTCAGGTGCCCATTCAGGCGACAGTGTCCCGTTAGGACATTCTTGGTGTAGCTTTACTCTGGTTTAGACATTTATTTGTTCTTAACTTTTTGCAGTCTTCCAGGAGGATCTGCTTGTCTAAGCCCTACTAGATCTTTCCAACGGTCAGATCTTCTCCTTTTTCTTGGCGTTACCTTTTCTTCCAATATTACATTAGAGCCGATACTGCAAAAGTGTTTTAGCACCACTCTTTACTAGTTCATCTGCTATTTTATTTCCTTCTATTCCAGTTTGTCCTGGAATCCACAGTAAGGTGACGTTGTTGTTCTCATCTAGAGTTTTGGTTTACATTTAAAAAGTTTTTTCAGGTAAATCTATAGATAATATTTCAAAAGCGTTGTACAGATTATTAAGAAAGAATATGAAGGAATTATGAGATGATAATCATTAGATGTTTTTTTTCCATAGTGGCTACAATAAAACCTTTGAAAACCACATAGAGGTGGATGAAGTGTAACCTACATCTAAGATACAGGGTTACTGTTTTCAAAAATTCCTACATTATATCAGCAGTCGAAGATTATATATCTTCTGTATGCTCGTTGTGGTGTATTCATCATTCTTTGTATCTATTATTTTGGGAAAACAACTATGCTCATCACTACGAGAAATAGAAGTTCTTGATGCGCGACCTTTAACTATTGAAATTAAGAGCTCTGGCTTTCACAGGCTTGCTCTTGGGTACCGTGAAGGTATTTCAGTGCGAACTTTCAGGATTTCGATTTATTTAAATCAGCCCAATGTAGGTATATACTCTGTTGTTTCATAATCTTCAAGAAAAAGACGGAACGTCGCATCTTCCTACAGTGCATATTATGATTCAGCCGACGTCGTAGATCATAGATCTAACACTTATTTCGAGATATTTTTTAGATGATATTTAAAGGTTTTTTGAATAAACCAATGCTGGTAAATTATGTCAGAAGTTTGAAACTCTTCCATAAATCCAAATATTCAATGATTCTTTGCCAAAACTTCACAATGGCAGTTTCTGATCTGATCACTTGCAAGGTAGTTTGCTTTTTCATTGCCATCCATACCAGATTGACCAAAGATACTTTGTTGAGTCTTGCTTTTCAGGAGAGTATTTTTTGGAAGTTCTACACCAACTTTGACAGTACACGATAAGAGCTATGAGCTTTCAAAAGTGCTTGGCTAAGACAAATTTTTTATTGTTGTATGTATGAGATTGATTTTGTCCAATCTCTCTACACATGCACCTATGGAGTAAATTTTTTTCTGCATGGGATCCTATTCAGGTTGATACTTCTCTTCTGGGTGTCTGTCCGTATAAACCTGCACCAGAGCCTAAAGTAGATTCGGCTGGTTGTTGATTTTATGCTCAAAGAGAACGAGGTATGGGGAGGCACTAACTAATCAAACATTAGGTTTGTATAAATATCGGCATTAAAAACCGCAGTAGCAATTTGTGACAAAAATGTCAATCAATATTTTTCAATTTTTTCAGTCATTCTATATGTATAGTAGAGATGAGAATGTAAATACCGAACTTTAAAAGGCATGCAACTTAGAAGTCAGAATTCACCAATAAATAGAAGTTATAACAACCAAAGAAAGGACAAGAGATATTTACATTTTCCTTTTAAAGTAATAATGCCTTTCGCAATCTGCAAAAACCAAAATAGATACAATATAGGAAGAATATATTCCTTTTTTGTAATCTAGGAAGTTCTATCTAGTTGATTCCGATTTTAATTTTTGGTTATAGCCCAGGAATTTCATGTAACCAGTTCAAATTAATGACAAAAAAAATCCTACGAGCAAGAATTTTGTAAAGCTATTTATTAATGTTGAGATATACAACTATCCAAAACATAATGGGAACTTTTGACCATTTCAAATGGTAATACCTGAAATATCGAAAAACCACAAAAAATCAAAAATAGCTAACATTTTCAATGGTGCAAGTGTATGTTTGTATGAATGTATCTACACCTACCTGTGAAATGACAGATGTCCACTTATTTACGAACACAAAGCATTTTTATTCTTCGTGTGTTATACATATAAATGTTTATAAAACTGAATTACAATATTATAGTATATTACATAACGAGAGCTGAAAGAAGCTTATAGTGTCCGACCGAAACTAGCTTTTACGAAACCGAACCGAAGCTTCGTCCGAGACCGGAACTTTCTTACAAGGATCATGTTTTGAGGGAAAAATAAAGAAAACATTATCATAATCAGTCGCATTTATTTCTTTAGCTTTAGCTTCAGCCTTAAAAATACTTCAAATATTAACTTGGATATTTATTTAACTTATTAACTGATATAACAATAGTTTTAAGCTAAACGACTAAACTATAAACTAATTGAAATCGTAATATTGCAAACCGCGATGAATAGATACTAATAATTCCAGTAGGTATCTGTAATTGTTATTTTTATTAATATTCATAGTAAACAATCTTACAGTATAGGTAAAAAACAATAGTTTATCAACATTTCCGCCTCGCAGACTGCTGCTTCTGTCGAAATAAATTGGTCCAGCAGCACTAAATAATAGTTCACTGGAAACACTTGTCGATGGAACTGATAGAAATTTCAGTGCCACCTTTCTCAAAGACCGAAATGTACTAGAATCCCAGGAAGAATAAATATCTGCACTTATCTGTATAACTTGGCTCTGACAAGTATGCTTGATTAGTTAGCTCAATTTGGGATAAGCAATCACTGTTCTCCATTTCGATTTTCTTGAAATACATGTTCTTCTAGAGCCATATTACCTTAAAAACGAAGTGAGCACGACATGATCTTTTTTTAATGACAATTTAATTTATATTTTAAAAATCCCATAGTGCAATTATTCTCACTGACACCTGCAGCATTTACAGCGACAAATCATGCACTAGTGGTTTTTTCAATTAATCATTTTTCAATAAATCATCGCGGTGTCACTAGCCAAAACAAATAGTTTGACATTTCTGTCAACAACCTATCAAATTATTGAATTGTTTCATTTCATCATTTAGTATGGATCTACATCAAGCCTCATCTATTCAAATTATTAAACGCTAGCAATGAGTCGATTTGGTAAGTCTACGAACAACAAAATTAGTCAAATTGTTAATACCTGTGTTCCTGCTAACACAGCTGCGACTCAATCATCAATCTGGCGATACTACCACATCAAGAAATTATTGAATCTAATATTGCAAGATTGGGCTATAGCGGGCTTTCCACTTATGCAACTACGAATTCAATTACTCATGCAATTACGCATGCAACATGACAACAACAAAACTCATGCAACTCTGCTTACCATTTGCTTCTAGCCTAAATGTTGTTTCCATTTATGCCTCCATTTTTCAAAAGATATTGGTTGGTTGTGTTGCTCGTCATGTCGAATGAAATAGAAATTGTTGCAAGTGCTGTTGGAGTAGCAATTATTGTTAATGGGGAAAAAAATGAAAAAAGCCTTCAGGCTGGGTAAACCCTTTTCTGCAGATGAGAAATGAAACTTTCAGTATTGTAGTTGAAATAAGACTGGCACAAAACTCGATCTTTAAAAACTTTACTCAGATGTCGCTGTCTGATTTTGAATTACTTTTCACTTTGGTTGGCCCAGCAATATGCAAAAAAAATACATATTTTCGTGTAGCACTCCCAGAAGCTACAAGGTTGGCAATATCTAACAAAAAAAACGTTAAAGAGGCAGGAAGACGCAAGTGTCTTCCGCTATCAGATCGAAAGGCTTGCGTCTACCTGCAACTGCCTCGTGTGCAACTATTTTCGGCATGCCTCGGCGGGCTTCCCGCTCATGTAACTATGCATGCAATACAGACGCGTGCGTCGGTTGCATGATAGAGACGCGTAGACGCAAAGGGAGAGGCATGCCGAAAATAGTTGCACACGAGGCAATTGCAGGTAGACGCAAGTCGTCCGATCTGGAAGCGGGAGACACGTCAGTTTTCCTGCCTCTTTAACGTTTTTTTTGTTAGAATTTTTGCTGCAGACTTTAAAGATGTACATTAAACTTGCAAATGTATCACCGCTCTCTATACAATATACATCTCAATAATATTGCCAACCTTGTAGCTTCTGGAAGTGCTTCAAGAAAATGTGTAATCTTTTTGCATATTGCTGGGCCAACCAAAGTCAAAAGTAGATCAAAATCAGACGTCAACATCCGAGTAAAGTTTTTAAAGAGCGAGTTCTGTGCCAGTCTTATTTCACTTACAATACTGAAAGTTTCATTTCTCCTCTGCAGAAAAGGGTTTATCCAGCATGAAGACTTTTTTCGTTTTCTTTTTTCCACTTTAACATCATTAACAATAATTGCTACTCCAGCAGCAGTTGCAAAAATTTCTATTTCATTCGACATGACAAGCAACACAACCAACATCAAAGTTTTAAACAAATATCGACATAAAGAGAGGCAATATGTTTTGAAAAATATAGGCATAAATGGAAACAACATTTAGGCAAGACCCAAATGGTAAGAATAGTTGCATGCCTTTGTCGTTGTCATGCTGCATGCGTAGTTGCATAAGTGGAAAGCCCGCTTATTAATATGTGGATATGTGACGGAGAAGACTGCAAAGAAGCGGTAGTTTAAACAATTTGGAACACCACCGCTAAAATGCTACAAAGTAAATTTTATAAACAATATTGTATTCTGCCCCTTCACCGACGTGCAGATCATCACGAGCTGCACGTAATGCTAAACGTAACATCCTACAAAGACAACCCTAAAAGAGAAAATCCAGTGCATCATATTTTAATAAATGTGAAGTATCTTCAATGGGCAGATTATATGACGAAAATAAACCGAAAGAATTTCAAAATAAATCACATCACATTTTGACGTTGGAATTAGCTTGGCTTGGAGGAGAAGCACTTACTGTGAAATCACTTAATTCGTAGCTGAAATTGAAAATAATGGAAAATAAACTGGACGTATCGAGTATAATCCTCTATTATCGAAAACGAGACAAGGCGGTGACAATAAATTATGTGACAGCAAATGGATTACGCCTAATATCTTAGAGGAAGATATTTTCCAAGAACGCTTATTTAAAAAGTTGATGGAAAAATGAGGCACTTCCATTACATTGGACAGAGTATTTCTTACACCAAATCCCTTTTTGGATTAATGAAATATTCGAATGGACTAAATGCTCTGCACAACGCATTGGTATAGATGTCAAACATGTCAAAATCACAAATCAATCAAATCGAGTGGCAGCAGTTAGCGAATTAGGTAAAAGCAAAATTGAAAAACAAGTCTTGATAAAAATAACAGGACACAGAAATTCATCATGAATAAAACCATATTTACAGGTTGACAAATAGTTTCATTCGAGCATTATCTAATCCATTCGTTTGAAAAAAACTACTACAGAAACGATTAACGGGTGGCACTCGTTGCGACATTAGTATTCCTCGTATGAATTTCAATAACTGCGTGTAATAATTGTATGCAAAAATAAAAATATAAGTATTTATTTTTAGTATTTCATTAATAAAGTTTGCATTGATATGTTTCTATATACTTTAACACTGAATTGTTCTGCCGAATTAAACTCGATGTTTGTATTGATACCGGGTGAGTTTGCGTTGATTAGGAATTCTTCTACTGAAGCGCGCAGATTGCAACTGAAAATAATTTATTTCTACACTATACAGTTCAAAGTGCTTTAGTTTTGTCTGTAAGGCACTTTTTGAATGATACACTAGGCTTCACCCTCTTTATTATATATCTTCTCTATTTCATGAAGTCGTTTAATTTTTTTTGTATTTGAATGTTAATGTTATATTACACATTTTTATAGAACTGAAGCGTATTTTTTTTATTACGTGCTAGTCATTACGTGTCGGCAGCTGTTATAATTTACATTTACTTAGTATCCAAATAGCAGGTAATATGAAATTTTTCGTAAAAATACTTCTATCACACTTTTTAAGTGGAACAATATTATCTTCCATTCGGGGGTTTTTACTCATACATTTTTTATTTTGCATATTAACTACTTCAAAATTAATTATCCTCAAAACTTTTCACAAATATATTCCACTTCTTTTTCCTCTCATAAAAAAATTACGATTATTATCCAGATTGTTTGGAACTATCCAATTTTAAACATAAAATTCCTGGGCTATTAGCTTTGTTGTATTGCGGTGCTGTAAATCAACTTACTTTGGTTCAGGAACGCATTCAGAATTTTTTGCAAGGATAAAAGCCTTATTAAAAGATTTATCCATGTTTTAATTCAATATTCCCAGCTTCTGAGGCATTATACATTTTCTATAGCTTGCTTATCTTTAGAATGTTATTTACATAATATTGTGAAAGGCAGAGTCTGAGTGGATGGTGACGTTAGGTCAAAAGTAATCAACACATTATGAAGACGGTAAAGAAATGAATACGGATAGTGAACGAGATAATAATAAAATAATTATTAGAGGGAAACTTGTCGGATAAACTGGTAAAACAACTAAAATGATTATTGTAACTCTGGTTACAGTAGTTTAAGAATGAAAAATGAATTGGCCTGACAAAATGTTTAGTTATTAACATGTTTAGGTATAGAAGCTTCACTTGTATGTATCTTTGTTTGTTAGTAACGCAACCTTTAAAGTCGATTTTTACCCAGTTTAATTGTACACTTGTAAAGAGTCCGTGACAATACAATATGATACAAAATGTAATTTCTATATAATAGTAAAGTATAAGGTGTTCCATACATATCGCAACTTTTAAAGCAGATTTTTACCCACTTTAAACGCTCAAATTTATTCGAATTTTTTTTGCACTTGTCAAAAATATCTCATTTTTACAAAACTGTTTTTGTAAAATTCCAGTAACATCATTTTTACCCACTTTAAACGCTCAAATTTATTCGAATTTTTTTTGCACTGGTCAAAAATATAACTCATTTTTACAAAACGGTTTTTGTGAAATTCCAGTAATATCCAGTCTTTGAATGTTGAATTCAGTTTGTATTTTTATATAGATACCTACATACATCGTAATAATAATAATTTAAACATACACAATTTCACGAGCAAAAACGAAATAAATTCAAAACAAAAAAAAAGAACAAGATGAACATACATTTTATTCGGGTTTGAGAGGATGTAAAATGAGCAGAACTAGTACTGATCATTAGTAGTAGTAGTACAGATTGCTCAAAACTAGTTTTCATTATTTTGTAATACTCAATGACCGTTAGTCGACTGAAAAACGGAGAAAATGTCGCTTCCTTCTCGATTTTTTTTAGGTACAACCACATGTGGTCTTTACAAAATGATAGAGTAGGTTCCTGGCCATCTGAAATCGGCAATTACAACAGATTTTTTTGCGAAATTTGTCAAAAATCTGTCAAAATTATGTTTCATTACACACATCTCGCGAAATCTCCGGAACTAAACAAGATATTTTCGACTTTTTTTTTAATCGGTAGAAAAAACATGAGCGAAGAAATGATATAAAACCTAGTTTTTTTGTAAAATTACTGTAATCTTTACTTTTTTGCAGCACTATTTTCAGTGATCAAGAAACTTTTTTATTTTCCAAAATTTCACTAAACTATCTACGTACCAAATAAAGCTAATGCTTCAAGGAAGCTTTTGAAACAAGAATCACTATTCTAAGTATCATAGTTTTTGAGCAATAAATACACAAACTTGAAAGTTTCTGCAGCCGCGTTTAATTATTGTGCTTTCTAACGAACAGACATCTCTCCTCTTCCCGCATACGCATAATGCGACCTGTCTATTCCTGAAAAATTTGGCCGAACTTGATTCAGTTGCTAACAGTCTTTGTTTTAACTGCGATTAGGTAGATATTATTTTGGATGTGTGTGTGTCTATTGGGATTTTTTTGTAAACGATGGAGTGTTTATTTTGTGATCAGACTTTGCAAGATAAAGACAAACTTGTGACTCAAAAACCGAGTTGAAAGGATTGAATACAATTATATGTGCTGCAGAAAAGAGGAAAGACACTTCTTGTGCTCAAAAGATTTACATCAAAAGGAAGACATTCTAGGAAGGAAGGTTGAAGTAAAATTTCATAAAACTTGCAGACAAACATTTATTAGTCCACAAAATATTGGATATGTTTCTCAAAGCAGTGAAACCGAAAACGCTTCATCGTCTCGGACAACATATCCTGAAGACGGATTTAATATTCGGCAAAAAATGTTTCTAATATGTAACAGATCTGGAAAGAAAGGCCAACAGCGTTTAACATAGGTATGTGCAGACAGATTATACAAAAATATTGATGATTTTAAAGACCTAGAAAATATTCCCTTTTTATCACAAGATAAAGCAAGTTAGTACAAAATATATACTTTATTTGTATAGGAACAAAAACAAAAATATTGCTTCCTTGAATCAATTACGATGGTACCTGACAACGGACTCAAATCGCACATCTTCTGAGTTGCCTCCCAATGATCATGCTTTGAAACAACATTTTGAAAAGGTAATAAATACTTGTTTGTCTAAGTCGCCCATGTAAGCATATAATAAAAAATTACCAACAATAAGCTATAATATGTATCCATTATTATTTTAGGTATCTGTATCAATTAAACATTTGGTATAATAGCCACATTCAAAATAAGCCACCAGAAGATCCGACTCTATACGGATGGACATTAGAAGAAAATACTTGTAAAGCCAATTTTCCTTTTCAAGAACCAGTGCCTGATGATGTACTGCTGTAACAGCCTAACCTATGAAATTTTATCAGACTGTGAAGGTGAACACTTTTGAAATATGTTTTTTGTTACTTAGTTTAATTAGTTATTTTTATTTTTGTTTTATCAGATGTACCTATTAAATAATGTCAAATAATGATCAACATAAATAATATCATTATTCTTGCGATGAAGATAATTTTAATATTAAAACTTTATATTGTTGATCTAAACAAACTAAAGAAATAACTACTAAACTTTTTTTAAATGTTTAGGAGCTTTTATTAATTTACAGGTCCACAATTAACAGTATTTTTAACTAGCTGCACGGCAGCGGCCGGCGCGGTTGTCCATGGAGGTGCGGAACCTCTTAACTTCAAGTAACTACTGCTTGAAAACAATGATAGGTACTTAGAATAGTGATTCTTGTTTCAAAAACTTCCTTAGAGCTTTAGCTATATTTGGTAAGCAGATAGTTTAGTGAAATTTTGGAAAATAAAAAAGTTTCTTGATCACTGAAAATAGTGCTGCAAAAAAAGTAAAGATTACAGTTTTCTCCAATTTTCCAAAAAAGTAGGTTTTATATACTAATGGAAGTAACGCAGTAATCTTCTCTTATGATTTTTCTCCCGATTGAAAAAAAAGTTTAAAATATCTTGTTTAGTTCCGGAGATATCGCGAGGTATGTGTGAAAAGCATGAAATAGGCGGTAAAGCTTTCCCTGTTTTTTGCCTTTCATTAAAAAAATGTTTGATGCAGTCACTCTTTTTATGGTGTGGTTTATTCAATTTTTCTCGCGACATTTCCTCAATGCCCTGGATATAAAATAAAACAGGTAGGATATGAAAGAAACGATTTATATCGCGTTTTTATTAGATTCACCTGTAGGTATGTATGTTTAGAACGGATCTCCAGAAAATATTCATAATAACTTCAAAACATCAGATTAAATTTAAACTTCACTAAGCACTAAGTTTATACAGAGAATGAATAAAACAAAATAAAAAGTGAAAAAAAATAAAAATTAGAACATGTTTTTATACACAAATTTCGTTGATAATAAAATACAATAAAGTGATAATAAAACGATTCCTTGCTAGGCCCTAGACTGTCTGAATCACAAATGAAGCCGTGAGGACAGTGGTTGGCGCGTCTCCACTCTCCATTTTCATTGGTTTCCTTGAAGGAGACCTACATTTCAGCGATTTTCATTGACACTAGGCATGACTTATTGGCAAGTGCCAACGGTCGCGTCTACATCGAATCGGCTTTGCCACTTGGCCATGTCAATTAAAAAGCTGCGGCATAGTGTGGACGAGCCTTGAGTTTATGAACCATCACTAACTCGAGTTTGCGCTCTATACAGCTCGATATGATTCCAAAACGTTTCATACTTGGCAGCTGGAACAAACCTAATGTTATATGGTTTTAAATGAAACTAACTGTTTCTAAATGACTCCACAATATATTTGTAAAAATGTGTAAATTGCAAGTAAATTATTGACATTTTTAAAAATATATTGTGGAGTCATTTAGAAACAGTTAGTTTCATTTAAAACCATATGATGAGTAGATTCCACGAAGTGAGGGTTTATACAGTTAACTCAGTTAAACCTAATGTTGACCATGCTTCATCAGAAAACTAGATGAGCTTCGTTTTTTTGTTTTGCATGTAATAAAATTATACAGGTATCTAGGGATTAAACTATTATATTGTTTATAATTTACCTAGTAGGTTTTTCTAAAACTATCATGGAAAATGAAATTATATTATACTTTTTAGTTCGATCTGAACAAAAGCCCGATTCCGAGTTCGTCTTAATATTGTTTATTTCTTACCCTAGACGCTTTTGAATACAAAACATTTTTTTTCGAAAATTACATTTCAAATACAACTCAATATAAAAATATATCTCTACTAATCCATTTTCATGGACACTCTGTAAAAGCGATATGCTCACATCAAACCGTTCATATCAATTCAGTATAATTTATTTCGCTGTGAATAGTAATAAATCAAAAATAGCAATATCTATCAAGAATACTAATGTAAATAGCAGAGCTAATTGAAATCGATTTTTTTAAGCTATGATATTTCGGACGCTGAGCCATAATATAAATAATATCCCACAATTCGAAGTCAATTATGCAAGTCCATAAATCTATATTTAACCCTCATTAAAACAACTAATTAAAGTTACAGGATTATATTTAAAACAAAATTTATAACAGCTAGTACAGATATTAACATTTTATGACCTGTAAAATTCAAGTTTTAAAATATCAGAATTTTTTTATTTGTAATATATTGTTAACTTTAGAATCAATATAATATAGAGTACCTACATATATCTTCCCTTTTGATACGTCCCTGATTGTAAGCAAAAATATCGAAATCTCAGCTGTATATAAATATTCAAGACGTGCCCTCAACTCTTTATTAAACCATTCTTTAGGTCTCCTCACTAAATCGGAATAAATATCTTGACTGGATCTTTCATATTTTTCCTTTTTCGATTTACGTTGTAGTTAATTGGATAGACTCTGTTTGAAATAGTTTCACCGGATTATGTTCATTGTAAAAGCAAAGGTTTTTTAAAATTCGTTAAGTAAAACGTACCGTTTAAACAAACATGAGAGAGATTAAGTTAATTATTATACAAGTTATTTAGAAAAATGAAGTTTTAGGTGGATGTACAAAGAGACTTGTTTGTAATAGTATAAAAGAAAAAATATATTTCGAAGTAAAATTTTTGCGCAAAACGAGAAATAGGTACACAATTGTTAATTCCACATCAATAGTGATCATGTTAGAAGTATTACTACACATAAAACGTGTTCCAACCGATTTGTAATTTCAAATCATGTGCTACAGTCAGCTTTTGTGTCAGATTCAGAAACATTTGAAAATTTTCAGAACGTTATTACTTCCAACAGGCTTCAAATAAGCAGAAAGTTTTGGAGTTGAAAAGAACTTTCCAACTACTATATGCATAAAGAGCAACTTGAAACATTTCTCAAAAGAAAAACAAGTGGAAGAGGTTAAAATAAAATAGAACTTATCGGAAAATGTTTTCCGCTTTTAAAGGTATGGACACACATAACTGCACTGTGCCCTGATTATCACTCGGTGGGGAGGAGCACCATCCTGCTGAAAAGTTATCTCTACATCACGGAATTCATTAGGATGATCCTCAAGTATTTCAAGGATGAAGGGTTCAATAGCATTCTCTAGGATTTCCAGAAATAATTCTCCGGTCAAATTCGTGTTCAGAAATACAGATCTAACAATGTAGTTTCCTAAAATCATTGCCTACATATTTACTTTTTGACGGAAATGGGAAATGTGAGGATGCGTGTCACTCCAGTATCGTACGTTCTGAGTGTTCACTTTACTATTAAGAAAGAAGGTAGAATCGTCACTTAAGCACACTGTTTTGAGATAATCTGGTTTTTTAAACTTTTTCTCACAAAATTCTAGTCTGCGATCTGGATCATCTTCTGTCAGATGGTGGAGCATTTTCATTTGGCAAGAGTGAAATTTATTTTTCTTCAAAATTCTCTTCACAGATTTTAGGCACACCTCACAAATATCTGCAACTTTTGAGGTGGATTGTGATAGGTTCACCGCCATTTCCGCAACTTTTTCAATTTGTTTATCTGCTTGACCGTGTCCACTTATCGTTATTAACGTTTCCCGTTCTCTGAAATTTTTGTAATAGCTTCCTCAGGTATTTCCTTGATATTGGCCGATCTGGATACCTGTCATTAAGCATTCGTTCGGCTGCGTGCAGAGTAGGTACTTCTAGTTTCTTTAAGAATTAATACCGCTTCCACTTTGTCCTCTACACTACGTCTCATTTTGAAAAAGTTGTAGTTACAATCGGAAATACATTCTTCTTCGATAATCCATAACCATGCGTTGTTTCAAGAACCATTTATTAATTAAAAAATCTGGCAATTTTTCGGATAGGAATAGGAAAGTATAAAACGCTGTTCGACTTTACAAATCATTATATTAGTACCATAATAATAACAAAACATCTGTTCAACTAAATGTAATCATCCAGCAGTTGGGAAACATAAAGAAATAATGGTAGATGGATATTCGCGGTTATAACAGCTTCTGGTCCATCCCTCCCAGTTACGGAAACCCAACGAAGATTCAATTTTCTTGGCGCAAGCAGCATCTTTTGTCAGCTCTTCATCAAGGAAATCTGCAATAATGGAAAAGTTGATGTCTGATACATGTAGATATTATTGAAGGTGGAAGAGATACTATATATCTTTAAAAATTAATGAAATATATGAAAAATTTGTACCAGATGATACAGAAAAGTCAAGAATTGTTTTCGATATATTTCAAATAGTACGACTTATTCCTACACACGACTATTTCGTCATATTGGAGTTTTATCAGACAGGCAATATGAATGATGACAGAAGGCATACTTATTGGCCGACAGCTGTTTTTCATCTAAAGCAGGTGACATTAAATTAGCAGAATTAGCAGCTTTTAAGCTGACCATGATTTATGATTCATTCGATTGCTGGAATTTTTCTATCAACTATAGTTAAAATTATTGCTATTTGTTTGTATACTTTGTTAGCAAATATATTTCTTTTTAAATTCAATTTTCTTGTACGTCCGTTCGCTGTATCTTTTCCCATGTATGAAATTATTCACATACTACTTTTTGTAGTACGTCTCTTTCCTTCTCACAGAATCTAAGCCCCCGAAATGAAACCGTTTGTTCCATTACAACATAATATAACAAACAGAGATAGCCATATGATGAATGTCGGCGATAGGTTTAACGCGAATTTGTACGCATTTGTACGTTGACAGACCGAAGACTTTGTTTACATTTTTATTTTACATTTTCATTCGTTTTTTTCCCTTGCATATAAATTTATTTCAAAAACAGTTGTTATAACGACTAACTTATACCTGAGTGTTCGAATATTTGGGGTAAGTAAAGATTATTCATCTACTTTTTATTTATTTACTTTGCAATGAAAACTAACCTTAAATTGACATTTCATCATGATTCTGGATAGAGTTCCATCAAACTGAATTATATGAAACATATTTTGCTTCCACCAATGTAGAAAATATTGACCTAATTTTCTGAAAGACCAGAATTATTTATGAATGATTTTTATTTTTAGAATATGCCTGGAAAAACGTTAAATTCGCAAGCACAGGAGCTGGTTCTAAATGTGTTGGAGTATTTCGAGTTGGAAAAAAGAAATGGAGGACCTTTGGAACCACTTTCATGTGTTCAAGAGGTAACATAAATATTTAAGTGCATGCTTGTTTAGCAATATACTTATCATCAATCAATTTTTTTTATGTTAGAGGGTAGCTGCTGCATTGAAAATATCTCGGCGTACAGTATATGCTATAAAAAAAAAGGAAAGAAAACAATAAAATGCTTTCAAGCCCAGGCAGAAGCAGAACTCGTTCTAAATCCAAAACAACTGATCTACCTGAGGGAGCTAAGATGGCAGTACGGGACACATTATATGATATGTACCAACAGAGTAAGTATTTATTTATTATTTGATTAAAATCTTTTGGTAAAATGTAGCTGTAGGTATTTTGTAATGAGTATTCAAATCAGGGTATATTCAAGAAACATTTAGGAAGGTATTTATATAGATTTTAGTAGTTTTGTGACTACATTACAATTTAAGTCAACTATTAAATTTATCTTATTTTTGAACAGTCAAGGTTTAAACATTGATGGAATGAACAATCATAATATCATTAAAAACATGGTATTTGTTCTAATTGAATCTCTACTATAATTTTTGTATTTGTTTTAGAGAAGCATGTTACTTTGACTACCTTAAATTGTGAATTAAGGGAAAGAGAAATTCTATCTATTGGCAAAACATCTCTCAGCATTTTGTTAAAAACATTGGGATTCAAATATAACAAAGATGACAATCGAAGAGCTTTAATGGAGCGGACCAGTATTGCAGCCTTGAGAGCCAATTTTCTACGTGAATATATGGAAAACCTTTCAATTACTCACCCAAGAGAGCTTGTATTTTTGGATGAAACATGGATCTATTCGAAAGGAAATAAAACATATTCTTGGCAAGACAACAGTACTAAAAGTGTTCGTAAACCAGATGGTTATGATGGTAAACGTTTTATAATTGTTGATGCTGGTTCCACCAAAGGATTTGTCTCTGAAGCCAGTTTATTATTTTGCTCAAAATCTAAAGTAGCTGATTACCATGGAGAAATGAACAATGAAATCTTTATTAAATGGATAAGTACTCAATTAATTCCCAACTTAGAAGAGCCATCTCTTATTGTTATGGATAACGCTCCATACCATATTGTTCTTTTAGAAAAGCAACCTTCCACTAATTCGACAAAAAATGAGATTGTTACATGGTTGACAACAAACAACATTAAGTTTGATACAAAACTTACAAAACCTGAATTGCTACAAATTGCAAAAATGAATAGAAAAGGAAACGTGTATAAAATTGATGGGTTACTACGAGAACATGGTCATGAAGTGCTGAGACTATCGCCATATCATTGTGAATTCAACGCTTTTGAATTAATTTGGGCAAACTGCAAGTCATATTACAATAAATATATTGGAAAATATGGTTATTCTGTTATAAATATCTGGAAAGAGGCACTGGAACAATGTGATCAACAAATTTGGGAAAAATGTGTTAGGCATACTCATGAAATTATAGGAAAGTGGTATGCCCGAGAGCAAAATATAGTTGATATTGGCATTAAGCCAATTACCATTGACATAAATACTGGTGATAGCTCCGATTCTGAATATGAGGACGATTAAATAAAATTTATTGTATATATTTATGAGTCTTAAATATACATATTTATAATATTTATTATTTATTTTCACAACCCAAAAGATTTTTATTTTTCATTGTTGAACCGTATGGGTGGGACGGCCCAATAATAATGGTTGCCAGCCATAACCCTAAAGGGGCAATTTTGATTTGCAAAGTTTTTACTGAGGTAGTTGTTATTAATGCTAACTCTTATGCAAGGAAATTTGCGGAATAACCTCATAAAACTCTGGAATACTAACAGTTTTTTCAAACTAAAAGTTTAGGTAACATATTGCTAAATGGCTGTAAAATATTTACAAATATCTATTACACCACCTTCAATAATAAATAACGTACACCGTCATTTTAGCCACATCCTAATTGAACCATCAATCTACGACAACTACGACCTGCTTGCCATTTAATGTATTGATGTATTGCGTTTGTATATGAATGATGACGCATGGGAAAAGATTCACCGAACCAACTGTACCTTCACATTTGGCATTGCATTTTCCACCAGCTTTCCCAAAGGTACACCAGTCTTTGCTGTTAATCTAAAAAATGAAAAAAAATTGTAAATAACTGCTTACTTTGTTTATTTTGTGTTTAGAGTATTTGAAGCATTGAGCTAGTATTAAGAGGAGTCGCTACGCCTGTCATAAAAGTGGTATCGGTTTCGCCATTTTACTACCACTTCTCTGTCAAATTGACATTAGTATTGTTTTGTGGATGTGAATTGGGTATTTTTGGATTTTCTTTTTGTAAGTGTCGTTTTTTTCTATTTTAATAATTGAACAATAATGGTTTTTGTGCACTTTAACGAAGAAAACCACCTCTAATCAAAAATTCAAAAAGCCGCTACGCTTTATCTGTATCTGTAGAGTAGGGAGGGTGAGTGTGTAGGCTCACAGCACTTGGGCCACATGTGACCCATTGTACATCCTCCCGAGGAGTTGTCCTCCTAGGTCATTGTCCATTCTGTCCTTCTCAGGAAGGTGGACAGGTCACTAGGAGACATTTCCTTTATATCGGCAGGTGTAGGCCAAGACTCACCGAACACACACTCTCTTATTGACGATAACTCCGGACACTCGCATAAGATATGCCTGACAGTTTCATCTTCCTGTTCATACATCCTGCATAGAGGTGTGTCCAATAGCCCCATAGTATGGAGGTGTATTCTTAGTTGACAGTGACCAGTCAGAAATCCTACTGTTAAACGTAGGTTTTTCCTGGTCATCGCCGAATATTTCTTCGGCGCCAGCTTCCCAGGGTCGCCCAAGGTGATCCTGGCAAGACTGCATCCTTTGATTCCATCCCATCTCTTAAGGGATTGAGCATGGGTGTAACGTTTGGCTAGTTCCGCAATTGTCGAAGTCGTTAGGCCACGTAGGTGTCACTGGGTCCTAAAACTTTTAGTTCAGCCGCTTCCCTGGCTAAAGAATCAGCAATGCGATTTCCTCCACTCCTGTCGTGCCCTTTAACCCACCACAGGATAATATTGTTATCTGCCGAGGCGTCAGCTAAATTTTGCTGGCACTCTAGTACTAGCCTCGATATAACACGTTGTCTGTTCAAGGATAATAGGGCTTATGAAATCAAACAATTTTATTTTGTTAAATCTACATTATATTTAAACTTAAAGTGACGCGTTTCGCTAACACAGTAGCTTTTTCAAACAAATGGGGGTATGATATTACTTTAAGTTTAAATATAATGTAGATTTAACAAAATAAAATTGTTTGATTTCATAATTTACTATGGATCTACATCAAGTAAAAGCCTCATCTATTCAATAATAGGGCTTGTCTACTATCAGTGCCGATTGTTATATTTTTGCCAGAAATTCCTTTTCTGGTTAGTTCTTTTGTGGCAATTGAGATACCAGCCAGTTCTGTTTGAACCACGCTGGTATTGTTTCCCATTCCCCACTTAATCTTTAGGCTTAGTGCAAGTCGCTACGCTATACCTAGGTGAAAAAGAATTTCACTAGTGAATATATTTTTATTGATTGAAAATTTATAATAATATAGTCGACTGTGTCATCTCCTCTTAATATTAGCTCCATGATTTGAAGCGTTGTTTAGGCCCTTTAAACGTTATTAAAACTGTGATTTGGATAACTTCCACCTTTTATTAATGTTTATTTAGATATAAAAAATATTGGTGTAAGAATTAGTCTTAAGGTGTTATTATAATAGTTACAAAGCTAGTGATAAAATCCTTCCATCGACTACTTATAAACAAAGACAAATGACCCAATTGAAATTAAGGTTATTGGAATTTATGCGGTATGTTGAAGGGACAAAGTTCTCGGGGTATAGTAAAGGGTGAAGAAAAGGTCCTCAATGCAGAATATTAAATAGAAACACTGAATTGAACTCTTCACTGACAAAAGTATATGCTCTCTGTCTCCAGACAAGCGCTCTGCGATGAAGTAAGTGGAGAACTCGAAATTATAGAAGGGTACATTAAAATTATGCAAATCTTTTGTTCCTGCAAAGCAGTAGCTGCTTGCCAATGTAAATACAATTTGGCTTTTCTAATTCTTTTAACCAGGCAGGTTATTATGAATTTACTAATTGATTGATTGAATTCTTTTCAGTTCTTTTGGCACAGGAATTGCACTGTGGCACAGAACAATAATTAAAACAAATTAAAACGGATATTAATAAAAATCAATGGTGAACAAACGATACGAAATTGTGGTTAGAAAACAATTTGGAAGAAACTATAGTTTACATTAGAGACACCAGAGTGCGTATTGTTTATCTTGAAATGCCAATATTATTGTTTTTGTCATTGTCAGTGTCTCTGTTAAATATTTTTAGAATTTTCAACATAATACGGAGGCATACGAAAAGTTGAAAGAGAACCAATTTTAAACAACGATTAAATAACAATGGAGGGCTGGTATTTAAGACAAAACATATTAACTAGAGAATACCAAACCTTTTAAATGAGGTATGACTTAATACTTAACGCATTTAAAAAAATTTAAGGGGTTCTTCAGTAGTGAGGGAGTGAATTTGACGTTTATGATATTAGCACCAAGTTGTCGTGTGTGTTGACGGCATTTCTTTCAAATGTGTTGCATTTCTGAAATATAAAGGGTGGGTATTTCTCTAATGAACACAGTATAAACAACTAATATTCAGCTGGGCATTTAGAAAGAGCAAAAGTAAATTGTTGTTATTGTTTGGGTTTTAAATTTTTTTAATTATCGTATCTTGACTTCTGTCGCGTCACCCCATCTACTGCAGCATTGCTCTTGATGTTTTGTCAGTGAATTTACGAATTTTACAATGTTTCCTATGTCAATACTGATAATACTCATTTTTTTCATTAGTGGGCTAAAAATAATAAACAATGACGTAGTAGCTTGCGGTGATAGAATCATCACTTTGATAGCCTCTTACTACTGCATTTTAGCCAACTAAAATCGTAGAAAAAGGGCCATTCCCTGAAAAACATACCCTTTTAGTAAATTATTCACTTACTTGAAATAATCCCAATCCTTTCCCTCCATTCGCTTTGACTACTTGTTTAGAAGTGTCCCTTCCACTTTCTGATTCAATCAAACATACCCCTAAAACAACAAACAATAAAAGGAAAGAGAAAATAATTATTAGGTATATTCACCACAATAGCAGGGTGCCGATTCTCGGGGCCAGCGAACAGCGTTCCACGAGAGAAGAGATGTTTTGTCCTTGTCACTGAAGAGACAGACTATCCAAGTGAAATAAAGACAAAAAATGTGTTCTCTTGGGGAGCGATCTTCCCTGGCCCGAGAATTCGCCTCCAGATAAACTAGCAAATAGAGGAGCTGCAAAGCTTCCAAATTTAACGAAAGATAAGTATTTGTAATCTACCTACATGTAAGGAAATTTTAATACTATATTTTTACATAAGGTCAGGTATAAAAATGTTTCCGATTGATTGGTTTATTTTTTCGGGGTGGGTTTGATTTTCCCAGTAATTTTTTTTATGATGGGTAATATGTTTTAAGGAAATATGTACTTGTTACTGGATATTATTTACAAATTTTATTGCCTCTCAAATAATTTGGTCAGTTTATTTAGTTGAAGTTTAGTTATTATTAACAAACACAACATGCCGAATGAAAAAGGAAACTCTTTAAAGGGTAAGGTAGAAATTATCCATACGAGTAAAAAATACCATTTAAGTTTTAGGAAACTAGCCGAGGAATATGGTGTTGAAAACACACAGAGTATGGAAATAAAAAAAAACATTACTTTAAAAAAGACTTTTTAACACGATTTTACCTACATTGTTACCAAAGAAGTAGGTTGTAATGGTAAATAGGACACTATGTAAATTACTGGGCCTTTTATAAGTACACATTTGGGGTTTTTGCAAAAACTTTATTCACAATAAAAATATTACCATAAAGCAAAATATCAAAATAAACAAATCAATTTAATTTTAAATTTTTAAATTAATGCACATTGAAATAATTAATAGAACAGTTTGAAGCAAAAGGGTACGGACAGAAAGAAAGCGGGTTGCCTGCTAGCTGGTTATCGGTGCCGATCGGCGCCTAAAATCAGTATGCGTATTGAACGTGGACGCACAGAGACAAAACAGGCTGAAGCTTGTCGGCGCGTGTAGCAAGCTGCTGGCATTTTACAGGAATGAATATTTTTATTATAAGCGAGCAGGCAATGGATACGGAAGCATTGATTTCTGCAGTTTTTAAACAAATCCCTGTATGGGAAAAACGTGAAAAAAATCACAGTAATAGAAATGTTGTTGAGAAGTGTTGGAATGTTCAATTTTCTTCGATAGGTAGGTAAACGTATCTAGATTCATTCGTATATATAACTAAAAAAACGATCTGGATATCCTTGTAACTCTTTAAATAATTTGTGATATTCTCCAAATTGTGTCCGGTTCTGATTGATAGGATGAATGCCTGTTTTCGGTCTCCTCAATCTTAAAAACGGATTGTTCAATAGAATTTCTTCATCGGATGAGGACGACATTTTTGCTTCACTTTCAACTAGGTACTAAAATAATCTGCGAAAACAAGTAGCATGTTTACGCTTTCTTTCTGGGCGCTAACCGGCCTACACCGGCGCCGTCTTTCGGCGCCGATAACCAGCGAGCAGGCAACCCGCTTTCTTTCTGTCCGTACCCTAATTCTTGAAAATAAAAGGTATTTTACTTTGTTGATCCATGTTATTGGAAATCAACATAGCTTCTCTCCGAGTATCTCGGTTAGGTTAAGCACGGGTTATAGTTTGGCAAGTTTATCTGTAGCTACGGGGCGTCGGTAAGAGGCGAGGAAAAACATGGCGTATATCTGTCAAACGTACAAATGGCGTACGGTACCTATTTTACCAAGTAAAACTGAAATTACAAAGGTAACTGACAATACGAACACCACTGGATAAATCAATATCACTCAATTGACGAAGTGAGAGGGAAGATCTCACGCACGCGCTTGCCAATAAGAAGTAACCTGGTCGATAAAAATCACCAATTATGTAATCGGTGGGTGTGGTCATTATGGTTTTCGTACAACGTTGCCAGAGCTTCAAGAATCCCATAACAAATTTGGAAAAGTGTTCTCTTTTAATATTCATAAATTGGAAAATAATGTTAATAGAATAAATCCAAGGAAACCAGCACATTATGAAATTAACGTTCAATCATATTTTTAATATTGTTAATAATAAAAAGACCCATTTATAATTATTATCACTACATAATCAGTTCTTCTATTTTTTCATAGTTAAACGTGGCAATGTCGAACGTTTTCGACTGCATTCCTTTCACGGTTTCAGATAAACTTGCCAAAGTATACATTAGGCTGGTTGCCAGCCGGGAATTAAGGAAGCCGCTACTATAAGCTTGGTGTGACCACGAAATTTGCAGCTGACACGACCAGCCGGCGAGTATTTGCCAGCGCGAGTATTTGCCATAGTTTACACGTATACTGTTGTTTTTATTTGTGAATTCCAGCAATTCTTGGAATTTAGGAACTGAAATTCGTGAAACATTTCTGTAAGTTTCTAGGTCCTCTTCTTTTAACTCTAAAAGTCTTGAGGATGCTCTTAATTCTTCCCTCCTTTGTATACAAGGCCTACACCACCATCGTCTCCTCTTGCGGTTCAGCATTTCCAAACAAAGCTTCGTCACACACATTCTTAATAACCGCCTAATTCCTTGTTTACGTGGACTCACAGACGACATGCTCACCATATGCCATGCTCACCATATGCTGACTGGAACTAAAACCACGCGAGTAGCCGAGTGTTACCGGGTTATCCGATGTTTGCTGGTGCTACTGCCAGCCGCTGAGGTTAATTATTTTTATTTCAAACATATATAATAGCAAATAGTGAACGCATCTAGCAAGATATTAAGTTTTAAATAACACTTCTACAGCAACTAAATATTTTATTCCGTAGGTAACTAGATAAAAAAAATTGTAACAGTTATTTCAAATCATTCACAAAATCTACCTTTTTAGAATGAGGGCAGATTAAGGTTTCTGAAAAAATATATATACAGGGTGTATAAAGTTGCCCTACATCTCAAAAAAGGCTTGTTTTCAACGTGAACGGAAGTAACTGTAGTAACTGTACAAACTTGATATATACAAAAACAAACTTAATTATTGTTGAAGGTGTTCGCTAAAAATCGGCTAGTAATATCTGAAATACTTTTAAAAATGGGCTTAAATATACTTGTCCACCCGGGAACAAATACGATGCAGAAATGGCAACTTGTTAACTTGTTAGTATTCGATTAAATTAAAAAAAACGGATCTTAACAATTCTAGAAGATAATATTTTCAGGTCATTTTCATTTACATTTTTATTGAATTTTCCCACTTTGCATCTAATTATTTTTCAAGTAAATATATTATTTGTTTTATACAGGAAAACTGCTGTATACACAGCACATAATTTTATTCTAATAATAAACTTTATTATGCATTAAACAAGTTACAAATATTATTTTATTAATAAATGATTAAATGTCTTTGTTTCATTGTTTTTTACTTCTTTAAACATTTCTTGAATCATACTGACATACGGGGTAGTCATGCTAAAGATCATAATGCAAATGAAGCTTATTTAAATTGAAAATGGAAATAAAGATTGTGTTGTCTCAATCTACGCCAGTCGCCACACAGTTGGTAGTTGGTATTTTGCTTCGAAACAAGTAGCAGTTCTAACGAAGAACTCCCTTATTATTGACAGAAGGAACTGGAAAATCCAGCATGTTAATCAAAAGCAGAAAGAACTTGGAAAATTCCATCATTTATTCGAAGATTTGGATCAAGTTGAAAGCAAATTCGTTCAAAACATCAGAATGTCGTTTCAGAACATCAAATTTGCTCAAAGCAGCTGCGCCCACTAGTCCATTCCAGTTTCCAGTACAGCATGACAAGTTGTTTACCAAAAACGATCGGGTGCTCGGAATCCGTCGCCGGTTTTGCTGTTCCGTGGCGTGTCAGATATACTTCGTACAAGATATTTCGTTTTGACTTATACCAGCATAATTAATTGAAGACCAAAACCAAGCTTCTGGAATGGTATTAGATAACATGAGAAATGGTACAAGGGCTGTTGAGCTCAACCCAAACGAATGAATGAATGAAGGTCAACACCTACAGCAGGTAGTCATTAATCTGATAACAATATCACAGTAGCGTACTCGTTCCTTCGAAAAGCGAAAATACAATGCTAATTATGATATGTTTGGCTGGTAAAATAATATTTGAGACTAATATTCTCATTTATTTAATTATATTATATTTATTTGATGTATTTTTATTTTTCAAGTTAAAAATAAAAGTTGACCACCTTATCTTTAAATATTTTAATCTGTATGTGCTTGTTTTCATTTGTTTGATCTGTACAGCACCTACCTGCATGCATTTCCAATGCACTTTTTATATTCACATAATATTATAATGGGATTAAAATATTTAAAGATAAAATAGAAAGTGGGGATTTCGGAATAAGTAATCATTTTTGATATTGTCTCAGAATGTTAGTTTGTAATAAACATTAAACTCAAGAAGTAATCTTGTGTTTAAAAAAGTATGCGGCGTCCTAGGTCAAAAAGTGGATTTAACTCCTTATTCGTGGCCAATTGTGAAAAATGTGTTTGAATGGTTGAAACATTGAGGTTATAGTCACAAGGCGCGTTTACACCGGAGTTGGCAACCAAAAATTGCCAACTTCGATTGCAGACGCTAGTTGCCGATGGAAGTTTGCAACTTGTACTTGCAACCTGGGCACATAGTTTGTTTTTATGTCTGCAACCTGCAACGTGCAACCAAAAAATCAGACAGTACGTAGATTGTCGAGTGCTGAAGAGGTTATTCTTGCTGCGGCAGCGTGTGTTATTTTATCAAAATGTAAAAGACCAAGAAGATACTGGGTTCGACCTTCATTGCAGGCAAGAGCAAGGTATAGCGGCAGCGATCTTTTAAATGATTTGAATCGAGATGATACAGATCCTTTGACGGTAGAAGTAATGACCTGATCATTTGTCCACTCCACTTCACTTAACAGATTTTCCATTGCACTAGCACAAACAACAACCAACTGGAACCCGCTGGAACTGAGGAACTGACGCAGCGCGACCACGTGGAGCCGACAGGCGGGAGGAGTAGCGGGGTTAGTTGCAGACTCAAGTCGCAGCTCAAGTTGGCGCTGCAACTCGCATTGCCGACCGGGGTTGGCAACCGCCTTTGATCTTTACCGACTCCGGTCGGAAAACCAAATTTCGGTTGCCAACTCGCAAAATCGGTCTGCAACTACCGGTCGGCAATGCGAGTTGCAGTTGTTTTAATGCGTGCAACTCAAAATTGCCGATAAAGGTCGGCAATCATTGGTTGCCAACTCCGGTGTAAACGCGGCTTAACCGATGCAGCTAGAAACATGTGAGTTGACCAAAACCTCAATATCCACAGTAAAATATATCAAAAAAGTCAATACATAAACGAACAAAACGCTAATAAAACCAAATGTGTTGACTAAATGCATATCCGAAGAACGTTAAATGTCCTATATATACCAAGAACAAATGATACCAACCCTAGATTGTATAAAAAAACAATTAATTGAAGAAAAGCTTTGTTTTCTTTTCCGATCTCTGTGAACTGGAGAAAGGAAAACTACGCGCAGTGGACTCCGGGCGCACCGTATACCTGCTCTGGCTTGCGGCTGTAACTGTACGGTTTTGAATTTCGAAAAATTCTTTCACCCACGTCCTCTAGACATATTTTAGCTGTGATTTATGAGAAAAAATCGATTTGTTTTACCTGTCACACTAGGCGACCCCTTTAGCTACTTCAAGCTGGTTACCTCAGAAAAAAAAGCAAGTGGCAGTGGCTAGGCTGAACTAGGTGGCCTCCCAATGAAATATTTTTCAACATACTGGGGTGGATCGATTGTGGCGTGATCTAGAGGCACTTGTCGAAAGGTAGAAAAAATTGGTAACTAGAAACTGGAATAAGTGTGTAGCCATCTACATTTCACTCACTTAATAATGTCAATTATAAGCTAGATATTTAAATGTGAAAAACCAAGACACGCACAAATATATTTGGGATTATCTATTTTCGACATGTGCCGCAATATAGAGTTGTGTAAAACCATTAATTCATTTGTTCAGATAATTCTTGAATTACTGTAAAAGTGCAAAATAGCTGTTTTATTTTGGAATACAACAAATTTTACACTTATCATTTAAACTGAGATAATTTGATCACTCGAATAGGTTGTCTGCAGTGAACCATATTTAAGGCCATATAATGATCTATTACCAGGAAATGGTTGGTATTTGAGAGTTACTTCTCTTCCTCTCTCTCTCTTATTCCAGTATTTAATTTGGAATTGTTTATACAGCCAGTCTATTTTAAATTAAGACTATGTTATAATGTTTTTAAGGTTTTTTTAAGGCCTCTCGAAAGTTATGCTGTATCAAATGATAGTGTTACAGTGAATCAGAATATATATTAAATTCAATTCAACACACTGTATCATTTTATAACCGAACACAAGTTTCATTTTATTATATTGCGACATACAGGGTGCGTCATTAGTGCGAGGAAGTCCAATTACTCACTTGTCATGAGAGATACGAAAAAACTTTATTTACAAAAATAGAAAGCAGCTATGAGCTTCACATTTTGAAATTAGTTGAAAGTATACAGAGTCTTTCATAACACTGTACCTCATCAAACATAGTTTTTTTTTAATCAAACACCCTATATTTTATTGCATATTTGGAATCAGCTTGACCTCCCCATCACAATAATAAAGAGTTGTGATGTGTTCTACGGGGCATTTAAAAAGTTATATCCAATTTTCCATATAATTCATAACAAATTCAATACCCTGTACAATGTAAGAGAAATTCAAAAATGAAAATCTGTTGCGGCCAAAGCATTCGAATAGTAGTGACAGTTCAAGAAAATTATTATTTTCTCGGTTTTTTAAATGGATCACCCTGTATTTTATGTCAGTATCGAAAAGTACTATCAACATACTTACTTTTTCATAAAGCATTCCCTGTACCTACATTTATTAGCTCTTGAGATATTTTGATTTTTCTATGGTGTCTCCTATTTTTGTAAATAAACTTTTTTCATATCTCTCATGACAAGTGAGTAATTGGACTTCCTCGCACTAATGCGGCACCCTTTATTTACCCTGGAGTTAATACATTAGAGTTAAAAATATTTTATGGGTGATAAACTTTGTTAACGACTGCAAAAATTTGTAACAAGCAACATCTAGATACCTACTTACAATTTCCAACAAACGTTTTTGCTATTCCGATTCTGACTAATTCCTGCGCAAGTCCGCATTTCGTAAACACTTTGGCTTCCGTTTCACATACAAAATTATTTACTAACAAAATACCCAACAGCAATAGGACAAACATGTCTCACAATTATCAATAAGACGTATGAACTTTTCTTGAAGTAATACACTCGGAACTATTTGAAAGACAAGATAGTGCAACTGAAAGTCAATTTGGGTATTTACAGACCTTGACACTCGTGAACTTGGTATTATTATATACATATCAATATTCTATATATATGTTTTGTTTCCGCGTAATTATAATTATTTATTGAACAAAGCTAGAGATGAATATCTAATGATTTTACTGAGTATTGGTATTTTCACGTAATTTTAAACCACAACAATTTGTACGGACCACATAACAATTACGTAAAGTAGAATTATAAAGCTAATTTTTATTTTTATTTTACTGATAAGAAACACCTCCTTTTGTCACACAATTAAACACCAGCAGAAAATAAGGATGAGCTAGGATCTCTTAAGAATACGTGGATAAATTGTAGAAGTTAAGGGAGAGGCTTAGTATCTTGGGATATTGATTGACTTAAAACTTACCTGGATCCCATGATACAAAAATGGGAGTTATAGTAGATTTTAAATTTTGGAGAGTATGGTAGGTATTTGAAAAAAAAACTCAATAACACAAACAATATCCATAGAAATCTAAAGAGTTGGAATTTTAACATCAAAACCCAGTGTGCTTTATCAAAATTGATTGATTTTGACCCAGTTTGAAACAATTCTACAATAATTGGATCGTGGACGATGTTATTGGAATTCCTGCCCCAGGGGCTGACTACATACGGAGATTTTTTGATACTCCTGTTGAGGTTTTTACAAAGACATTATTTTAATATCAAAAGTTGTTTTACGAAATATTTTAAGAGATCTGACCAAGTAAATTCCTTTGATTTATTGCCTGCATTACAACCTGCTATAGAACAACGCATTTTAATACAGAAATACTAATTTAAATAATGCACATTTCACGACAAACAAACTGATTTCAAATCCAAACAATTTTTAGGTTACAGATACAGAATATAATAAAAACAGCAGTGATATTGTAATGTTTTTCTTATTTATTTAAACAGTTTTTACCGAGGGATGAAATTGTACGCTGACTATGGCTAATTACTATTGATTTATTGAAGAAACACCTACACACTATGATAAACTTAATTTATATACACACAATAATTGTCCTAATTTATCTTCAACACTATTTATATTCACTTCTGTTCACTCACTGTATACTAAAACTGTTTACCAATTCACTGTCCCCGACTCACTCGAAACCCGCGTATATATAGTTCTTTGCAGCTCCAGAACATTCTTGACTATACCACCTCTGCGTATACTTTATAATTCGAGAACATTCGCGATAAACCATTGTACGCCTTGTACTCTTCGAGAACAGTCTGAATATTACCTGCGAAAGAACCTTTCTAGAAAGGTCGCATTCATAGTTTGCAACAGGACTGGCTTCAGGATCAGTGAGTTCGTAACAATATAATTCCCGAAACCGCCCCGCGTGAAGTATGTATGTATGTATATTGAGGTGACCCAGACCTCTATAAGATCTTTTGTGCCTCCTTTCTTCTGCTTAGTTCCTGAGGAAAGTTTCAAAGACTAGTAGCTCCTTTAGTCCTATTTCCCGGAGAAATTTTAGGATATAATTTTAGCCTTTAACATAGGTATAGATGAGCCTCTTCTATCCAATAATCTCCTAGATGTTGCTCCCTAGGATTCTAAAGCTCTGTGCTATTCGCAAGTAAGTGGATGGAGGTTTCTTGTTCCATGTCACTGAATCTACATTCTTCTTCCTCTGCTCCTATGAGCTTTTTCAGGCGACAACGTACCATTAAGATCCCTGTTAAAATTACTTTGAATTTGGCATTAATTGGATCTCAACGGGCTGCAGTCCCCCAGCAAAATCTAATGCCTACTAGATCTTTCCAATGGTCGGATCTTCTCTTTTTTCCATATTTGCTTATTTCTTCCAATAATACATGAGAGCTGATACCGCAAAACGGTGTTTCAGTCCCATTTTTTACTAGTTCATTTGCTATTTCCTTTTCTTATATTCCAGTGTACCCTGGAATACACAGTAAGGTGACTATATTGTTCTCGCTTATATAGTTCATTGAGTTTGCCTTTGGAACTAATTACACGAGAGCTCAGTGCTTCAATGGCTGCTTGAATATCCGATATTATGATGATCCTTTGCCTTCTATATCTTTTGTCAATATTGAACTGGTTACACTTTCTTATAGGGTGAATTTCCGCTTGAACGATTCTTGTAATTTTTCTCCAGCTTACAGAGTGCTTGGTTCCTTGGCCGCTCACAGTTTCTTTTATTGCTTTTGAGCTGTCTGTGTACCATTAAATGGCATTCTTTCCAAGTCTGGTAATGGTATTTGGATCCCTTTATTTCTTGTTGCTTAATTCGGTAACGAATTTCTTTGAAAATTTATACTTTTTCATCACAGTTTATCCTAAATCTCGATACAGCGCGCACCCCTCCCCTCCAAAACAAAGTTCGTAGCCTTATAACACTAGAGAGTACCAATTCTGTGAATTGGAATTCGATCCCGCGCGATCATAATATTTGAGGCTCACTTTGCCTCTTTTTATACGGCCCTGAGGAGGCCTAATTCTCGACAAAAATGAAATCTCCGCCCTCTTAAACACCCCTGACCTAATTTGGCAACCCAAAAACAATTCTGAGCCTTGTATGATTTTTGTGCTTTGTTGAAAAAGGCCGTGAATTTCCGCTAATTGGGGTTTCCGACGAAAGTTCAAAGTGGAAACCTACTTTTATGCGACTATTACTAATTTATTGTCAGTAGACCTTGTTATGATATTTTTATTGGGCTATAAATAATATAAATTGAACGAGTTTATTCAATGATAGCCATCTAAATGACCTGTATTATTTTAACTCTGGCGATTATAATGTAAATATAGCTGTAACTCCGAAATTATGGCATTTAGACATATATGAAAAAATTTATAAATATCCGATTTTATTAAAACATAAAAGATTGGTGCAATGCAATACTGACAATCATGAACACGTAAAAAACTAATTAAAACCCCTATTAGAACCAATTTCAAGTTCTACGCGGACGAAGTCGCGAAGTTATGCTAGTGAACAATATACAATGTCCGCCATAAAGTTGGAACCATATGGGAATTTTTTTTATTATTGTAGTTAAATAACAACTTTGGATAGCAATCACTTCTGCTTCTGAAATAACTTGAAACGCGCCAAGTCAAAGTTGACAGGTAACATCTGTCAATTGTCAAGTTCGTAATTTTGGAAAAAATGTTAAAAACACTTCAATTTGTTAAAATTTCGAAAAATGTTACTTGGAAATTATGATTTTAATCACATTTTATGCTTATGTGCCGATTTTGAGAGAGAAATTTTGATGTTCAATAAATTTCATATTTTCGTATTTTTTATTCACCCCCGTATCTGGCTACTTTAAAATCATTTGAAACTCTTCAAAGTGGTATAAAGGCTACCATTCCATTGCATATTGTGATCATAATATTCGTACGTAAGCTGGTTTTGAAGATTATTGATATTTTCAACTAAAAAAGAGGTAGTTTCTGGATTATTTTCAAAATTTCAAAAAAATCATACATTGTTTTTCAACTTTTTCTTTATTAAACTTTAGTTGGATAGTACAAATATGGTTTTAATTATAATCTGAATATCGCATAACGACTACTTCAAAATTACAAACAATAAATAGAACACTTTAAAGGAAATTACATCTCCGTGTGCCTCCCTTCGGTTTCCATACATTTTTCTGTTCGACGGTTGAATTCCCTGACAGCATTTAGTAAGAACTGCCTAGGTATATTTGCACACTCTTCCCTTATAACATCTTCCAAATGATCCACATTTTGAAAATGCCTTCTTTTGTATATTTTTTCTTTTAAATATCCCCAAAGGAAAAAGTCCATTATGGTCAAATCGGGGGATCGCGCCGGCCAAAGAAATTCAGAAATCCTCCCGATCCATTTTCCTCTGAACAAAATGTTTAAAAATTCCTTGACTGCAACAGTACTGTGAATTGATGCTCCATCTTGTTGAAAAACCAAACGCGACCTTTCATTCAACGGCATTTCATCTACAAATGATGCAATTTCTTGTTGTAACAAGTTTAAGTATCGTCTAACATTTAAATTTTCCCTTAAAAATGCCACACCACACATTAGTTTTAAGAGAATACTGATCTCTACACTCTATTATGAAATTGGGATTTACATCAGCCCACCATCGACAATTCTGAGAGGATACCGTTCCATTGGAGATAAAAGTGGCTTCGTTCGTAAACATAATGTACCTTGAAAAATGTAGGCTGTCTTCAATCTCACCTTGTATTCGTGCACAAAATTCTAATCTTGAGTCAAAGTCTCTTTCTTTCAATGTATTAATAAATTTAGGCTTATATGGGTGATAATGGTGTTACTTTAAAATTCTCCTTACAGTTGTATTTGCTACATTTGTCCTCTCCGATATTCCAGCTACAGAGGTAACCTTATGCTCCACAACATCTAGCAATATTTCTTCTTCTTTGTCAGCAATTTTCCATGCAACATGCTGTTTTTTAAAAATATTATTCACTGAACCGCTGTCCTTGAATTTTGACATAATTTTGCCGACCGTCGCTTGGGAAATATGTCTTTCACGGCGTTTCCCAACTCGTGCCCGTTACCTGGCCCCGAAAATCACTGACCAACTCGTGCCCGTTCAAAAACCAGGTAGAAAATTAATGCACCAACTCGTGCCCGGGTGCATCGGAACTGCGGTTTTTAATTCTTATTTATTATAATTAAATATTCAAGACCTACATATACAGTTGTCATTTATTTGAAATAAAACTACTATAAAACGTATTAATTAAATATATTGCACATAAAAAACTTAGAACTACCTACAAATTGTTAATACTATTATACCATGATACTGTTTTAACGAAAGTAAATGTTGATATCTTTTTATTTTTAAAATTATCTATTCCAACATCGTTTATAAGTACAAAGTTCTCATCTTGTAAAGTGCGTGTATTGATGTATTTATCATATCATGTAAAATTATATTTTTTACAGATTTAGTAGTTTGGCTGCGTCTAATTGCAAGGAATATTATTAGGTGGGTACGTACATCACACTACTACATAGAAAACAAGGATGCAGCCTTCCTCACAAATACGTGATGGTAATTTGAACCGGTAAATTTTTCAATCGAGCACGAGTTAGGTATACAGATTATTGAGACCTTTACTCTTGTACCTTTTAAGGGATTAGTGGGCACGAGTTGGGATGCGTCCGTCTTTCAGGATGTCTGGTATTTAAAATTTCGGCAGTAGTTCTATTTGTACGGTCTTCGCCATAAATTAAAATTATTTCAACCTTTTCATCTTTTGTAAGCATGTTTACAAAATTGCCGACAATAACAACTAATATTTTCTAATAAACTGTCAATTTCGTATTTTGTTTTTAAAACTTTCATTCAGTTACTTATAGCAACGACATTCCATGGATGTACTGATTTTTTGTACATAAGTTCCTTTAAAGTGATATATTTATTGTTTGTAATTTTGAAGTAGTCGTTATCCGTTAAGATATTCAGATTATAATTAAAACCATGTTTGTACTATCCGACTAAAGTTTAATAAAGAAAAAGTTGGAAAACAATATTTATGATTTTTTTGAAATTTGGAAAATAATCCAGAGACTACCTCTTTTTTAGTTGAAAATATCAATAATCTTCAAAATCAGCTTACCTACGAATATTATGATCACAATATGCAATGAAATGGTAGCCTTTATACTACTTTAAAGAGTTTCCAATGATTTTAAAGTAGCCAGATACGGGGGTGGATAAAAAATACGAAAATATGAAATTTATTGAACATCAAAATTTCTCTCTCAAGATCGGCACATAGGCATAAAATGTGATTAGAATCATAATTTCCAACATTTTTCGAAATTTTAACAAATTGTCCCGTTTTTAGGACATTTTTTCCAAAATTACGAACTTGACAATTGACAGATGTTACCTGTCAACTTTGGCTTGGCGCATTTTAAGTTATTTCAGAAGCAGAAGTGATTGCTATCCAAAGTTGTTATTTGACTAAAATAATAAAAAAAATTCCCATTTGGTTCCAACTTTATGGCGGACATTGTATTATGTCATCTACTGTTTATCATTCCAGTTGTTTTTGCTACTCTTATTAAAATTTCTTGTAATAAGGAATGAATTTTTTACGTAAAATAAATTTCTAAGAGAAAAATTGATAAAAATCTATTTGTTTATTCGAGAGACTCTATAAATCACATAAATTTGGGACACTTGTACTTTATAAATATTTTTGTTCCAAAAAAATAATTGATCGATCCTTTTTCGGCTGGATTCGAATAAACACGATTTATCTCAACTCACAAATAAGTAAAAGGTAAGTATGTTTTTAAAGGAGTCCCATCATCAGATATTTTTCAAGAGAAGTAAGTTGACTTTTTTCAAGTCAATGCATTGACGGTGAGCCCTGGTTTAGCACATGATCACAATTTATAATGTCTGTCAATGTCTCTGCAATGCAGACTGGTCCAAACGGCATATAAAAACTACACACTGCAACTAAATGATATCAGTGACGTTACAAATTTGATATTTTTTTCACGAACATAATAATAGTTCACAAAAAGTTTCTAGCAATACCTATGTTAGCAACTATGAATTGAAGAACAAAAATACTAACAAATTGCCTGAAGACAACCTAAGAATTCACACTAAATTATGTCAATTTCTTGGAGAAAAATTGTATGTACTTATAGAATTTTGGAAGCCGTAATTGAAAACACTATAAACTGAACAAACGACAATTCTAAAGTGGTAATCATAACACATCGCACATGTCAGCAATAAGCTCCAAATACAAATCCTACCAGTATCGTATCACTCGATATATGAGTATGGTTTTCCTATTCAAGTATGTAGAAAGAATATGTTTAGAGTTTTCACACGAGAAATATCAGTCAGACTGAATAGAAAATAGCCAAAAAAAATTAAATAACGATTGGATAAGTACCAATAGTTACTTCAAATATTTTCACTCAATAAATGATATAATTAAGTACGCCATTGGTCTTCGACAAAAAGCCAGTTCCTTTTATTTCACGTATTCAGTTGTGTTCGGCTTTTATAGAATAGCTTCCCAAGAATAAATAAGGTGGATAGAAATTGTCACTTCCTTTCACGCGTTTTCTATTTCATTTAACACTTGGGCTACGTATATAAAACAATTGTAAATTTCTGTCAATTGGTTTAATCTGGGAAAAATGTTAAAATTAAGTAAAATGGCGATCTATTGCTTATATTTTTATTTATTTTTATCTGGAGAGCAATTATCAGTCATACCTGGTACAATTTACTTTAAATTACATTGCTGACATTTACAATTCTTGACTCATGAATGGTTCTGGTGAACTTAGCGACCCTCGGACTTTTATGTTATTAGATTTTTTTTATAGCTTATCCGAATTTGAATGGATGAAAGTATTAATATATGTCAAAGATAAGAGTACCATCTAATACTACCATAACGCCTCACAGGGTCTTTGAAAATCAAAGAACAAAGACCGTTCACTAAGAAGTAATAACTACTTCCCTGGCTATCTGCCACGAAGGACATCGAATTACACTTCAAAGTTGAACGGGCATATCTTGCAGATATACCAACTCCGTATAACTATGCTTAACTATTATAATAGTTGTACTAAATTGGCAATTTATTTGTAGGAAACTGTGAACAAAGTAAATAACTTCACCTACTACCAATATGTAATATCAAACATTACGATACTGATATGAGTTTCGTAATGAGATACTTCACCGCACTAGTGCGGTAAAGTAAAATTAATTGGAGTCAAAGTTGACAGTTTTCAGAATGCACCAGTCTTCGGATCGCTTATATTCTTTTTCGTATCTATTGCGGGTTTACCGGGTACTATGGTTTGTATTGCGTTATTTGTAGCAAGTTCTATATCAGAATCCACACTTTCATAGTCGGAATTCATGTCGATACAATTATACCAAACTGAAGTGAACGCGTCAAAATTGACAGTTCACAAAATAAATCAACAATGAGCGCAACGCTTGCTTGTTGCATGATTCCATAGTTCATTTAAAAACCTGGAGGAGTAATTTGAAAAGCCTTACTCACACCACTAAAAGTTACCAGATTAGTTACTAAAGGGTGTGTTCCGAAAACGTAGTCAACAGTCGTGTTCCAAATATATTATATGCCTTGATAGCAAAGACATTCGTCATAAGTCGATTTCTCCTCTGATCTGCAGTTTATTCATTAGATGTACCTAAGCATTAAACAGAATGTAAGACTTTTTCCTGTTTTGTTTCTAATTCAAACTGAAATAGTATATAGTACATATATAAAATTATCTATCAATCCTATCATTCTTTACAACTAATACGGGTTTGTTGTCGAAACATTGGGAATAAAGTTACTAAAGGCTTCACAAAATGGCTAATAAATACCTTTGAATCTACATCATAAGATTCAGATTCACATCCACAACAAACAAATTATGGCCATTGTTGATGGTGGAGAATTGCAGATAGTCAAGTTACTTTAATTACATTTATTTTAATTAAATTGAAAAGAATATATGTATGACAATTTATAATATGTTCTGGCAATAACAATACTACAAAATTAATACAATATGCAGTAACAATTTAAAGATTTCCAACAGTTATCTTTATGTTGCTGGATTAAGTGTAATAATAGTACATTGTTTACCGGGTAGGAAAAGCTTAACATTCCTGGACGACTGTGAAGATTGCTAAGTCGAGGCGCAAGCCGAGACTTAGCAACACAGAGTCCAGGAATGTGGCTTTTCCTACGAGGTAAACATACTATTTTTCCGCAAATCGTTTAAAATTCGACAGATATTGATTGATTTAAAAAAAAACGCGATAATTTTATTCCCAAATAAATGGTGCTTTGAAATTCCTAATAAAGTTATTTGGGTTACTATGGAAACGTATTGAGGTTGAATTGTCAAACTTGATGCTTATAAATTTAATTGCTGGTGTTCTCGAAAGTAAAATGATAAGTGATGATGAAATTTCCATTCCTGGGACTCCTCCAGAGCTGGTTGAGGCAGTAAATACTGCTTCATTAGAATTATTGCCAAAGAAATCAAGAGAAAAGTACGAAAATGCATACAGACGTTTTATGGATTATCGCATGAGTAAAAATACGAGTTCTTTCTCAGAAAATGTTGTAATGGCATACTTCCTAGACCTTTGTTTAAATATGAAATCTTCAACATTATGGGCCAATTATTCAATGCTGAAGTCAACCCTTGCACTTAAACACAATGTAGATATATCTACATACTCAAAACTTCGTTCTTTATTGAAACGGCAAGCTCAAGGTTATAGGGCAAAGAAATCTAAGATTTTAACGAAGGAAGAAATTGAAAAATTTATCCAGTAAGCTCCAGATAAAGAAAATTTAATGATTAAGGTAATTTACAAGGTTTTAATTTCTATTTAGATGATAGCTTTATTTATTTTTTAGGTGGCTGTAATATTTGGTATTTCTGGGGCCTGTAGAATGGATGAGTTAGTCCGAATGACTGTACACGATATAGAAGACTTAGAATCCAAGCTTTTAATCAGCATACCTGATTCGAAAACCAACAAACCAAGATCATTTGTAATTAATCAGATCTACTTGAATGTTTATCGAAAGTATGTTTCGTTAAGACCAGAAAATATGAACAGTGACCGATTTTTCTTTAAATATCAAAGCGGAAAGGGTTGTAGACAAGTGGTAGGAATTCATCAATTTAGAAAAATGCCCAAAATAGTTGCTACTTATTTGAACTTGGTAAATCCGACAGAATATACTGGTCACTGCTTTCGTCGGTCTTCTGCAACAATATTGGTTGACTCTGGTGCCGACATAACTAGTTTAAAGAGGCATGGCGGATGGAAGTCATCAAACGTTGCTGAAGGATATATCGAAGAATCGCTTAACAATAAGGTTGAGGTGGCAAATAAAATTTTCACAGTACAAAATATTCAACAAAATGACCCTACCACCCTGCATGTTGTCCAAAATGTTTCTCATAGTTCTAAGAGTGTTCCTTCAATGTTCAATAATTGTACTAACTGTCAAATTACTGTAAATATAACGAATTGATCTTAAAAATGTATTCAGCAATGACTTGATGTTTTCAATATATAAATTAATTCCTTATAAGCAATGTGTTTTCAATCATTTATGTAGAACACTAACAACTGTACGGAAATATCATTTCCTTACAGTAAGGAAATGACATTTCCTTACAGTAAGGAAGTCCTGACTTTTTCTTCAAGAAATTTTGACAGGAATGTCAAAATTTCCTAGCGATTTGCGGAAAACAATTTTTCAAATACTCCTGAGATACTTTCTTCCTTTTTTTGCCTTCAAAAACCAATAATGTTTATTCTTTTCTATATTGTTTTATATCTTCCATGGCATGTTCTTCCAATAAACGTTGACGAATTCTTCCCAAATATGTATATAACAAATAAATAGTACCTACATTTGACTCTTTAAAGGGTGACACAGACTAATTTGATTTGTTTCAAGTCTGAACGTTTCTTTGAAGCTTGCAAAATTTTGTCCAACACAGATCTCATTTTTGTTCATCGAACGACATTTTCTATTCACTCATCACAATTTTTCATAAGTCCTGGTATTCCACCAATATTTTTTGCACTGTATATTGTTCCTCTACTTCAGTATTCCTTAAATACTCGGTAAACCGACTTTACTAAATACTATTTTAAGAAAAATGTAAAGTAATAATGTACCCACTGCTTGAGAAATTTTGATGATAACATATTTTTGGTTTTTCATCCAATATTTATTTATTTATCTGTCAGAACCATCAAAAATGGAAATCAGCTGGATGTCATGCTAAGAAGTGTTGTGTGAAACTGGGTTGAATATGACCAATCAGGGGTCTACAGAATTGCCAACTTAAATTCAAATTACTCCTCCTGGTTTTTAATTGAGGTATAGTATCATTAATTTCAGGAATATTGACTAATTTTGAGTGAATAATTAACATTATTGGTACTAGGTGAAATATTGTACTTTGTATTCTTATCGTAAATTCATATTACGATATTCAATGGGTTATCAAACTCGGCTTGACGGCCTCGTTTAACAAATTTCCCATCTCATTTCGTAATATGAATCTTTACGACACATATCGTAATAGTATATTAAGTATTAAAAACGGTAAGGGTTGTTTACCGGTCGACAGCAATGTTTGGAGGAGACCGGTATTATCTTTAACGTTCGAGATGCTTATACCATTTTTTGCGCGATCGTATTAATCTTGAACGAAATATCAGAAGTGACATTTATATTTCTCGATCAGTTTAAAATATAATTTGCATTTTGGTGAAATTGTTCTTATGCTATTTATTACTTTTTATATTGTTCTGTCCGGTTCTGTTCATTAAAAAAATATAAATGAACTTTTTTCCTTTTGTGTAATGAATGAAGTAATATATTATTTAGGACCACTTAAATCTATGTAGGGCTAGGACGTCTGAACGGTAAGTAAATCACCTAGTAAATCACTTACCGACGTGTTAGACTTAGAAAAACCAGTAAACACAACCTACCGTCCTGACAACCGATGCTGTAAATAAACAAAAAAGATCGATTGCGCAAAAATATCAATTACAAAGGTAATACCA
>CAJUYI010000406.1:223840-241761 GCA_910591695.1 Galerucella pusilla
AGATTCAAGGGATAATCAGATTTGGAAGTGGCCTAGCCATAATTTATCTGATTACCCGGCAGATTTAGACATTTTTAGCTCTCAGGTACAAATCTTTTACACATTTTGTTTGTTTGTCGGAAAAATATTTTGCCGGTTAAATTTAGATTCAAGGGATAATCAAATCTAGAAGTGGCCTAGCCATAATTTATTTGATTACCCTGCAGATCTAATACGTTTACGTCTCGTGTGTCGAGAGTAGTTTTCCGTGGTTGTGATAACCTTACCGGCTCTGACCGTGCGTTCTTTCTCCCGTTTTTTTTTACTCGCTCCTGTAAAATTATTCATAACAGACCACAAGGTAGTAATAAACAAAGTTCCTGATTTCTCCGCTATTTACCGTAACTTATTTTAATATAAAAATCGATATTCAATTGAGTCGTATTAAAGATTTGATAAAGAATTGGTTGAAATAACTCAACAAGACCCCTGGAATTTTCCGTAACCTCCATCTGAGGCTATCTGGAACTCTTGACGCTAAGGGTCAAGGGGCCGTGGAGCAAACCACGTTAAAAATCTGGCGCCCGAGCATTCCGCCGAAAGATTTTGAGTCAAGGGTGTCCATAGTGACGTGTTCGTGTGGCAGGAGCCACGTGTACGAGGTAAAACGCGTTACAAAAGATTAAAGACTATATTAGAAAATACGTTGGATGAGTCACAAAGTGGCTTTAGGAAGGGCAGAAGTATACAGGATCATATTTTTTCTATAAAGCAAATAACGGAAAAAGCCTGGCAAGAAAATAAAAAGATATATCTAGCATTTATTGACTTAGAAAAAGCATTTGATAAAACACCAAGAAGAAAGTTATGGAAGATTCTCAAAAAACGCGGAGTTAGTAATAAGCTCATAAAATTAATTCAAATGATATACAGTAATAATACTAACTCAGTTATAACCAAGAATCTACAATCGACAACATTTAAAACCACTGAAGGACTAAGACAAGGAGGCAGTTTAAGCCCAACATTATTCATTATGTATTTGGACGAAATAATAAAGAAATGTAAGAAGGAAAACAAAAAATTTAACATAGGACACATGGATCTTAACAAGGTAGAAGTTTCAGAAGGGGCATTTGCTGACGATATAGTTATCTTTGCGAAAACTAAAGAAGATCTGAAACACAATATTGAAACATGGAATATTATCTTGAAAGAAAACGGGATGGTTATGAATAAAAACAAAACAAAAGTTATGGTTATAGGAGAAGGAAAAGAAGAAATAGATATAGAAATAGAAGGACAAGCTATAGAACAAGTAACAACATTTCAATACTTGGGAAAAACAATCGATCAAAATGGAACACAAGAAGCAGAAATCAATAAAAGAATAGAAAAAACAATGAAACTCTACTATACGATGAACAAAAAATTCATAAACAATAAAGGTATATCGACCAATACCAAGATAAAAATATTTAAAGCAATATTCAGGCCAATCTTAACTTATGGATGTGAAACGTGGGTGCTAAACCAAACACAGAAAAGTAGAATACAGGCAGTTGAAATGAAATACTTAAGAAGAGTCCGAGGCGTTACAAAAAAAGACAAAATTAGGAATACAGATATAAGAAGTCATCTAAAAATAGATAGTCAATCCTAGAATTTATAGAATACAGACAACTGGGATGGTGGGGGCATTTACAAAGGATGGAAAACACACGACAGACTAAAAGAATATGGAAAGCAAAAATACTTAAAAATAAAAGAAAAGGAAGACCTAGACAAACATGGAATAAAATTATTTCAGAAATATTGAAAAATAAAGGGAAAACATGGACAGAAGCAAAAAAGATGGCGAAAAACCGAAAAAATTGGAAAAGCTTTATAAGCATTTAGTTTAGTACAGACACATACCCTGACACCAATTATTTGGTATATAGGGTCCCGATTATATATATATATATATTGATAGAGGGTACGTTGTCGCCTCAAAATGGGAGACAAGAAATGCGTTGTGACCTCATATATAACGCTGTGACCTCCGGTTTCGGAGGTCACAACGTTTGATGCACCTGTGACATCATGGGGGCGTTACCTTTCGGTCTGACCAGTTAAAATTTGGAGGTGACTTTGACCATCTATCTCTGAAAATCAAACTTTTAGTTTGATCATATATCAATTAGCGCTAGTGTCGCGTTTCCTCCTTACACTGCCAGGCCGATGTCTCCTCCCGATATATATGTGTTGTTGTCACCTCTGAAATGTGGCAATCATGCGATAGTATATCTCCACTTACCCTAGTGAATCAGTGAATGTGTCGCTCTCGCCTCTTTCATATTAGAAGTGAAAAAAATGTCTTCTAGGACTCGATTGATATTACAAAAGGCTCGAGCTGAAGGTAAGTACATATGTAGTACCTATATAATTATTCATATTTCCAATAGATAATTTAGAATTTATTTAAATTGTGTTTGTGTGGAATAGACGGGTAATATACCACCTGTTGCTCGTCGCATTTTTCCCGCGCTGTTTCTATGCCCTCAAATATGTGAGTACGTATGTGGGAAAATTCAATTTTAAAAAGCTAGGAATTTCTGTATGGCGTTAGGGGGTTTGTATTTTTCACAATTTATCTTTAAGATGCGACACAACAAACAATTATTCACTCACACGAAGAAATAAAACAATTTAATTTGTTTAAATCTTGATATTTGAACCGATGTTCAAATTAAACTTGTGACGCATTTCGCTAACACAGCAGCTTTATAAACGGATGAAAATAAAATATAGTATAATATATGCCTCACAAGTTTTAGTTGAACATAGGTTCAAATATCATGGACATTGTGATTTTTTGGGGTGACATTCACTGAGACCTAAAAGGTCTATTGTGCCCTATCATGGACATTAAAACAAATTACATTGTTTTATTTCTTCGTGTCAGTATGGATGTTCATCAAGTGAAAGTCTCATCTATTCAATTATATACCTACTCGTTTCATTATAACGATACTTTTTAGGCTTCCTGTTGATATTTATCAAACAGCGAAAGTGTCTAAGTTATTATTAATGATGGAGAAGGGAACTATTCCGGTGCAACATAAGGGAAAATCTTTATCCGAAATATATATTGATATCGATGGTGAGGTATATCCAGATGAGAAGGAAGTTAAAGGTACTGATATAATATGTACCTATTTGATAATATAAATATGAAAATTGTATTTAATATTTTTTCTGCAGCCGTCCCGAAAATAGAACTGTCGGTATGATTTATTAAATCGAAAATGAAACTTTACACAAATCGTACCGAAAGTAGCTATTTTCTGTTTTTTTTACTTTCGGGACGATTTTTTTACTTTTGGAATAATTTTTAAAATCTATGTAAGCGGCTTTAACAATGACATTCACGGAATTTTTATTATGACATCGTTTGTCAAAATGAATTTGTTGATAGTTCATTTGTATTTTCAATTTTCCAATCCAGAAATGGAAATCGACAATGGAAGTTCCCACGACTCGCAATGAAAACTGCCTACTCATCCCGTAGAATATCACTTTTGTGACTTGTTACGTAATTAACTAATATTGTTTTGAATTTCACAGATTCTGAAGATATACCTTGCTCCTCTAAAACTATATATTTGGTAATCATTTTTAAGTTTACTACTAATTATCAACAACTCAATTTTAAATATTGTTTTAGTTGAAACTCAATACAAACTATGTTCACCACATACTCATGCATGTATAGAAACAACGAAAGTTAATTCTGAATATCATTTATCAGATAGGTGCTTAGATCCAGATGAACAAAGTGAGGAAGAAATGAACGATGAAAAAAATACCAAAGATAAACAGAAAAGAAGTAAGTAATTTTTTTTTCTTTTGTGTAATTTGACTTTTTTGGAGATTCCCGATACATATAAAATAAAAAAAACACCATTATTTTCTACCTATGGGCCAAAAAATAGACACACAAATATTTACAAACATTCAGACTTATTTAATTTCACTAAAAAAAATGTAATAAAAACCAATATTTCCACATAAAAATGCCCGCTTTGTCTACTGAACTTCATCATTTTAAATCTAAGATGTCTTATTATTTTTAGGCTGGACAGACAGAGAAGTAGGGTTATTGAAGGACAAATTTTTCAATCATATAAGAAAAAATATATATCCATCTGGCCAAGAAATAAAGTCACTAATTAACGAAGCTAACATGAAAAGAACTGTACCAATGATAAAAGCAAAATTACAGCAAATTATGAAAGTGGCCAATAAAAAGTGTTAATTTGTTGCCATAATTAGAAGTAGTTGAAAAAAGTTTTAATTCACTTCTTATTAATTTTGATTGGTAGAATACATATTTTTTCAATCAATTCACTGAAAAGTTTTTTTATGTTTTATATAATTTTTTTAATTCGAATACGTTTGATTTTTCTTATTTATTCATATTGTACTTAATGTATTTTCTATTCTAATTACTGAAATATTTTTTTTTACAATCTTATCCAGTTTTGCTTTTTTATAGGCTTTAATTCAATTTTTTTACTGCTATTTTCGGTTTTATCAAAAAGTGTACATTGTAAATAGATAATTAATTCATTCCAGAAACCATCTCCTTAGAGAGTGGAATTCGGCACCAGTCGATATGTTATAAGAATTTATCGTTGAACCACTAAAATTTACTCCAAAAAATTATCCAAATAATAGCAAATTATCCCCAAACTCGATAATGAAAATCAATAAAGCTTAAAAATCAACAATAAAAAAGTTTTCATTTAAAACTCAATTTATCAAAATATAATAAATTTTTTAACATTTAATTATTATTTAAAACAATAAATCGATATAAAACTCTGTTATATCGTAACACAACAACCAAATATTATATCTGAACGGATAAGACGAAGGACTTACATCAAAAAGGCTAGGATGCTGCTGCTCTTTGCGATCTTATGACTGGACTCCCCAGGGCTACAAATGATTGTAATCGTTCAACTTCAATATGCCCTATTCTCTGCTTTAATTTTTTATTTTATTCCCATACTTCTATGAGTCTTTCCAATAATTAACTTCAAGATATTTAAAATTTTCTACTTTTTCAAATCTGTATTTTTCAATTTTTATATCATATACAGGGTGAATCACGACTAACGGGACGGAGATTTATGGCGAAACGGTGAAAATTTTGAAATGTTTGTCACTTCAGTGGTTTGTACATTCATATAGGCTACATTTTGAAATATACAGAATGTTTCAATAAAGTGTGGCGTATCAAAGTTCTACTTTTTCTCATGGAACACCCTATATTATATTGCATTTTCTGATTGCCCCCAAAAAATAAAATACTCTTTTATGATGGTTACCTATACCTAAATACAGAGGGTTCCGACTTATGCTGACATTTTTAAAAATATGAACATTTCGAAAAATATTAATAACTCATTGATATAACAAATTCCAGCGAATTTTCTCTTACATGTTAATAGTAGGACATTCGTTGAATGTATTCCACGATGGAGTACCAAACATCATAAGGTATAGGTAACCATAATAAAACTATTTTAGTTTTTGTTGGCAATCAGAAAATGCAATATAATATAGGGTGTTCCATAAAAAAAGTATAACTTTGATACGCCACACTTTATTGGAACATTCTGTATATTCCAAAATAATTTTAAAATGTAGCCTATACGAATGTACAAAAAACTGAAGTGACAAGCATTTCAAAATTTTCACCGTTTCGCCTTAAGCCTCCGTCCCGTTAGTCGTGATTCACCCTGTATATAATATATTCTGTATTTTCCCTGTGGTATATTCATTATTGTTTTTGTTATTCATTTTGGGAATCAAACTACAATATTTTTCATGTTTTTTATCTTATTGTTTCGGTACGTAGCGTTTCAGCTACCATTATCAAAAATAATTAACTTTTTCATAAAATTCTGGTCCCTAACAAAAGTTTATACAGTGAAAGCGTGCTGTAACCTCCAAAAATCTGGCAACACTGTCGGAGGCCACATTGCGTTTTGTATATCTGAAATTGATTATATAGTCGGAGGTAACATTGTATTTTGAGAATATGCGGCTCACTTGAAAAATTGACATTAAAAGCAAATAAAAATTGTTTCCCCTCTGATAGTGGCGTTAGTATTTAGGACTCCCCTCCGCTATATATGCAACATATATTATCATAACACCCCCTGCAGACCCGGAGGAATGGTCGCCTTTTCAACTTAACGGAGGTCACGACATAACACATATCTATATATATATATATATATATATATATATATATATATATATATATATAACTTACCAACCAGACAATAGAAAATTGTTCACCAAAAATTAACAAGAAAATTAATATAAATTACTTGTTGCCTTAAATGTTTAGAGGAAAGAAAGAGTACACTCGAAAATTTAAATTTCGAACATCGACAGACAAAAATGGAAGGGGAATTTGATAAAAATTAATGTTTTATTTCGGAGTGGCTAATGCGACAAGGAAACGGCATGTTTAAAAATTTAGTAGAAATTTGGGAGGAAGTAACTAATGAGCCAAAAAATTCACTAAATGAAATAGTTTTTCAGACGAAAAACGTAACAGCTGAACAGCATGTTACATATTTAAGAAATTTTGTCTGGAATGTCCAAATTTCCTAGTTATTCGCGTGGTATCTATATAGGTACATACGTTTGACCCCATTTTTTGTTACACACATTATACAGTTTTGTTGCAATGCCGAAAAATACTTACTTTCACATATTAAATACCATTCCAAAATTATAAAAAGATCTTTTGATCCTAAAACAGCATTAAAAGCGTGACACGACACGTCCACGACAGCATATACAGTGAACTGCATTAGCAATTGAAACTGATATTTTAAAAAAATTTCAGATTTAATGGGAAAACCAAATTACACTGTATGTTATGTTATTTACATTTTGAACTGGAAACAATACAAAATTTACAATTTCAATAGGCATGTAACTAAGAATAACTCATTTTTTGATAAAACTTATGCGTGCATACATCGTTGAGCAATTTTTCAAAATCAGTCATCATGCCTCTTGGGAGTCCAGCCAAATTTCCAGTTTTAGCTGGTTATTTTAAAAATGAAATGTTACATGTAGCGTAGGAAGTAAGTTCCTACGCTCTCGTTCTTTTTGGTATTTTATGAGACAAAAATTCGATAATAAAAGCCATATCCGGTATAACATGTAAAAGGATTTATACGGTGGAACGTATTAAACCTTACGATACAATATTAAATCCACTTATTCTGGACGCCTCCGAATTATACTGGAATAAGGTTAGTGTAAGTTATGACTATTAAAATTATGTTCAACTGTAGCTCGTTGGTTTATATATTCTTGGTAGTCTTACATGCATAAAACGCGGTGAGTTGTCATAAATTATTTTTAGCGTAATATGCAGAACGAACACAAAGATTCTAATAATAATTATGTAAATGGTCGTACAGCGAACATGTACGCGCACTAATAAAATTACATAATTAAAGCATCTATGACCAAGTTCAGAACACAGCGTTGGCTATAGCATTTTTGGAAATAAGGGATATTTAAAACCTCACAGTCAATCATACAGTGTTGCTGAAAAGTCCTGTACCAAAGGATTATCTTTGAAACGGATAAAGGGAAAGTTATAAATTAGGACAATAAATGAGACGTTTTTCTGAATATTTTGAAGCAAATGTTTTTGACGTCAGCGCTTATCGTACGGCCGCTTTCTTGAATTTTTTTGAAATGAAAACCTAATTCGAGTGATGTATCTTAAATTTTTGTCTCTTCCCAAAAATAATAGCAATCTATTACTTTTATACAAAATGTCTCATAAAATATCAGTTTAATCACCGTACACAAACTACCGACAAGTAAATTCACTTGCATCGAAACGTTTGAAAATTTTGGTACATCTTTTCTCTGGCGCCTTACAGGTCTGTTATCAAAGGTAATACCACGAGTGCTTCAAATTTTATCGATAATTTTTTCTTTTTCACGAAAACTTGTTTATTTGGCAAGAATATGAAAACAAACCGATTGATAAAATCACGAGTCCGTTAGGACGAGGGATTTTATCTAAATTCGGTTTGTTTGAATGTTTTTGCCTCAAATAAACAAGTTTGAGTGATGGAAATAAAAAATTATGTGATAAAATTTGAAGAGCGAGTTGTATTTGGGAAGATTATTTTTTTCATAAATTTAAAATTTTGTATTACCTGAATGTTTAATATTCTCTTGGGTGATGGCACTCAATCGGTTTGTGTTCATTTTTCAATAAACTTCGAAGCACTTTTAGTTGTCAATAATGACAAATTCAAAGTAAAATTTTGACGTTTCGATGTAAACAAGGTTTTATCGATGAGGAAGCATAATTATCAGTATAATACCGAATGATTGGCTAGAATAATGTATTGCTATTGGTTAAAACCACCAAAATGTCAGATTTTGACATGTGAAAAAAATAATCAGTAGTAATGACCCAAGGACATTGATAAATTGTTCGAAAACATTTTATGACAGATTTCGAAAGCTTGTTGCTTGGAAACAGATCGACGCCGTAGGCGGAGGTCTGTTGCCTACAAGCAACAAGCTTGAGAAAGTTGTCATAAAATTCTTGAGCATTTATCAATGTCCTAGGGTTATTCGAATAGAACATTTTTTACCAATTATAGAATTACAACCAGATCGTGACATTTCCAAATATTAAATATTTGAAACTTCAAAATCGAAATAAATCAATAGGAAATTACTTATCGGTAGTTAGTGTACAGTGGTTTTATATTTCTAAATTAATTTGTACTATAATAATAATAATAGGCATTAAAGATGTCAACCATATCATTCATGTACAAATTGTCAAAACTTATACTACTAACTTCAAATTAGCAGGAAGCTTAAAAGTGAATGAACATTTATCGGAAAACAACGAATCGAAATCTTAATGTTAGTTGAATATGGTGATCGCAAACACCTCATCTTTTCAACGATTTAAATCCTGTATTATGCCCTCCTATAAGTATATGTAGAGAAAATGACGTGAGTGCGTGAGGTGCTGCTGCCAGTCAATATGATATATCGATAAAGTGACAAAGTGTTTTTTTACGAAACGAATTAAAAAGAAAATGTGTAACATATTTAATTCAGACTTAAGAGTAATTTAAAAAATCATATACACAGGTCCGTATATAAAAATAAATGATGATGATAGCTTTTAAGAAATGAAACATTGCTCTGAAAATTTGAGTATGACATATTTACCTGCATTCAATTTACTCAAACCAAATTGTTTAATTACCCTTTTCCATTATTTTTATACATAAGTAATTGTTGGTGAAAAACGAATATGTTTTTTTTGGAATTTTTTGTAAACCGGACCTGATACTGAAGATTCCAAAACGTCTTTGCATTTCACATATCAATAGGCATATTCGTTCTAATTACAACTACTTCTTATCTTTTATTTTTAGACTTCACCAAAACAATGACTATAAAAAACTGAATCCTTGCACGGCACGAAAAAGTTTAAATAGATTTTTTCTACAATCACATTGAAATAGATTTTTTCTACAATCACATTGAAAAGTAGGCTTTTTCGCTTGCCATTGACAACGAAAAGTTGACGTTTCTTGAGGAGAGTTACTTTACGCTCGCCGAGCGTAAAAAATGGCAAAACGCTCGCTGCCCATAACAACCGATACTACAAACACAATAGGGTATTTGACAATTTTTTTTAAACACCATTAGAAGATTGTCTGGCCTCAGCTAAGTACTCCAAATTTTTTTCAAATTTTTTACTAAGCGGGAAAGTTGCCAAAACCAACTTTAAAAATTTTATATTTAAATAGCGCGCCAAAACGCGCTGATTTTTTATGACGTCAGTGATCTTGTCGCTCCGCCTACCGCATCCCGAGCGACAAGATCACTGACCAGCCGAATCGGAACCATCGGCTCGACCTGCGGCCGCCCACCTGAGCTGGCCTATAAGAAACAAGCAAGCAGCGAGACCTCTTACGTCACAATAAACTCACATATTTTCCCGCGCTGAGTAAATATTTGAAAATTACCATTTTTGTTAAGTTAATAAAAAATCACTGGTTTAATTTATTTGTGTGAAATATTGATTTCTGGCATAATAGTACCACAAAGTACCTGCTCCGACTCTTTTTTAATTTTTTCCGCTCATAGGAAAATACCCTATTGTATTGACAGTGACAGATATAAAAGTTTGAAACATATTTGAATTGACATATTTAAACTGACAGATTTTAAAAGTTGATATGAATTCTACTTTATATTTGTTTTTAATAGTTACAATTAAGTGATTGCAGAAAAAATGTTTTATGTATTACGAGCGAAAAGTGACATTATTGTTTTCGAGTAATTACCGCAAGCAATAATGTATCACTTTTCGCTCTTAATACATAAATAACTATTTTACTCACATTTTGGATCCTTCATAAACTTTTTCCTTATAAAATATGTCACTTCCCGTCACTTCCAAACCCTCATTCTTTATTATGATTTCACTTCTAGAACTAAACTGCATGGGACGTTTAAATTCATATAATTCATACTTAAATTAAAGGACTGATAAGAAAGACAAAAGATTAAATATCGCTGAAGCTTTATCCTGATTTCAAAAATTTAAAAAGTGAAATTATCGATATTAATGATAGTTTGTTTACTTTTGAAAAAGTTTGGTCGTTATGCATTTTCCAAGACATTTCATCAAATGTAACATATTTTTGATGCTTGAAAATAAGAAAATGTCGTTTGATTCCAAATTAATGCTCTATAGCGTTTTTTTGAACCCATATGTAAAAGCTTGCTGTCATGGTGGAGGATGGACATTCGCTGTCAATTCTTTTTGCTAGTTGGGTCTGCTAACAAAACGAAGAAAAAGTTATAAAAATTCGAATGTCCAGATGTTGAAACTACTAAAATTATGGTGTTTTTGCTTAGCATGACATTTATCTGTAATAAATCTTTGGATAATACATAAAAACGGCTTAGATAATCAACAAAATCTATAATGAAAATCTAAAAAAGAAAAACTATGCACATTAACCATTGCAACGTCGATTCAATCGTCGATAAGCTTTTGCAGAACGAGCAGTTGTTTGATAATTTAGCAAACGTTTATAGGCATGCGGTTTTGATTCAACGAATAACTTTGTGTCTTTTAGTTAAGGCCTCTCTCTGAAAACAGAAGTCAGATTCAATGGCACTCCTAATAAGGTACTGCCTAAGTACGACCAATGAATTTATTAATGCGTTGATCAGAGGTGATTGATTCACCGTCTATTCACCCAGCTCTGAGAGAATTCACACGTGTTGAAGTAGCTCGGCAACTCTGAATTACAACTGTATTGTTGTGATTTTTCTACAAAAAAGGCTTTAATCATTTTTTAGCGACTAGAATCTACAATAACATTTCAACCAATCTCATCGTTGAGGAGCAGTTGATACAAAAAAATCATTATTACCAAAAAGAAATAAACATCAATTCTAGACAGCAGAAGATAAGATGGGGTGGAAGTAGTCATGTTTAGCAGATCCTGTTTAATTGTACTTTTGAAAAAGCAAATCATTCAATCTGTAGGTGTCGGAATATTTTGACATAAAAGGCAATAAAATATACAAGCAATAATTAAGATAAGCCCACTAATAATGTGAAAGAGGTGAAGAACGTTTCACAATATTTCGTCGACTCTGCATCTGGCCCTAAGGATTTAGTACTAAAAATAAAAGTATAAAGGGACCAGTGTTCTTGACCATATGGAACGTAATAAATTTAACCAAAAATACAGGGTCCAGCTGTGAAACGGGATTATTTAAAAAAAAAACTCTCAGTCTTAATTATTAATATTTATTAAATTTTTTCACACAAATGTAATCTAAATTTAGTGAAAAGTGATGAGGATATATAAAAATGTTAATTTTTTGAAAACTATATCTTTGAACACATTCTTGAAGTCTTTTGGTGAAGGATTCCATGACTGCGTAGCATCCAATGGAATGTTGCTGAACTCCTGTTGGATTTTCTCCTTCAGTGTGTCCCTAGTTCTGGGTGGGTTTAAATGTTTATTAAAAATTACTGAAAACCATTTGCGTGTCCAACACATATCAAAAGTATACCATGTAATATCTTTCATATGAAGGCACCATCCGTTTTTTACTAGTATTTGTCATAAATTAGTAATTAGTATCCTTGCATGCGATATTGATTGGCTTATTTTAATAAAATCTTGAGAAATACAGCCAATATAACTTCTGGCTCTATGAGTTCTCTTGCCGACTGTTCAAATTGCCATAATATTTGCTTAACTTTGTTTTATTAAACTATGTGACATTTATATTCGAAATAAAGCTGCACAAGGTGAAAAGATATCAAATAAAAAAATTTGTTTCGATATCCACTGAAAAGGTCCATTGATCTGTTATACAGGTTGATTCATTAGTGAAATAATGTCTAATATCTTATATATCTTCCAAGATATTCGTAAAAAATTTTGATCGGTTGTAGCCAACTTTATGGCACATATTTTAAAATTAGTGCAATTGTACAGGGTCTTCGAGTACGCTGTGCTAGATCAAAGTTACATTTGAATTCTGTTTGACTTCTCAATAGGGTACAAGCATAAATTTTGCTATTGGTGGGAATTGAAGCTTTATCAGGTCTCCTAACACCTTGCATGTCTATTTTTTCAAAAAAATATAAACTTTACTTTTAAAACGACTTCAAAAATCATAAAATTTGAAAGTCAGTCAAAACGCGTTTTACGTCATAAAGATGGCTGCCACATGGAGTGACGTCATTTGTTTACGTTCTTATTCGTGTATCACGCTCTGAGTTCTTGTGACCTAATTTGTTTCTGAAAGCTTTAAAAATGGATAAAGCCGAAAAAAAACTTTGTATTCCAAGTATTGCATTGTTTCATAGTGTAAATCAACGTCTACCTATTAAAACTCCAGACAAAATATTTGTCACTTTTCCTGGTGGCGCAAGCAAAAATACACTTAAGAGAAGGGTATTATTGTTGCAAGCTATGCGTCGAAACAAAGACGATATTTCGACAAATACTACTACTTTTGTTTGTGAAGACCATTTTAATGTAAGTACACATCTATACTGGTAATTTTTATTCTTAAATAGTTTGAGGTTATGTACCTATATGTCTATAGGAATCAACCATAAAAACATTATTTTCTTACGACCACACATCGAAATATGGTTGGTATATATTATATGATACATAGTTTAAATCGTACTTACAATTATTTTCTCTGCATTAAAGCAGCTGTTTGACTTCATAAATTCAAGCAGCACTTTGGACAAGTTATCAGTTTGTGCTTTTACAGAACCTTCGATAGCCATATCTTTACTCACAAAATATTAAAGAATCGTCACTGAACACTGAACTAGTAAATAAAATATTTTCTTCTGAAAGTTTTAAAATATCCTCGGAAATATTGAATATTTATGTCCACTTTCCACTTTACGTTGACTTTTAGAAATGAAAAAAAACACAAAAACACGTGAAACGCGTAATGGTCTCAAACAAACATATAAATTATATTTTTACGTCGATGAAGCAATTCAGTGCCGTAGCCAGGGGGGGCACTAGGGTCCCGTGCCCCCCCCCCCGAAATAACCGCGGCGGTTGTTAAAAATCAACGCTCGGCCCAGAACGACACTAAAGAGGTTTAAGTCCAAATCAAACATCCTGACTTCGCTCACGTTTATATTGCCCTGTAAAGTATGTAACTCAACTTTTAATGATGTGAGACCAGCCATCGATTTTTACAAAGAAGATTTGTGTGGAGACGTTTACCCAGCAATACTAGAAGCAGAGTTTGACTTCTGGAAACAAAAATGGTGTAATGAAAAAGACACTCCAAATAATCCTCTAGAAGCCCTAAGGAAATGTCCTGACGATTTTTTCCTAATATTAGAGACACTGAAGCAATTAATAGTTGATTAAAATACAATATAAACACACAACTACACAAAACCTAATGCAATACCGGCCATATTGACAAAAGTGAACAAACAAGAGATATGACATCACACGTATCATCGGTAGCGTTCGGAAATCCTAGGGTGTTGGTCGGAAAGTGCATTGAAATTTGAATTTAATTTTAAAATTTTGAAGTAATTTCCAATGGAAACTGGTTTATTTCCTATTATTAGTAATTTTTAATATCAACTTCACTATTATAAATTAATATCCAAGCAAAATATGAAATATAAATATTGCAATCATATGAGGTTGTAGTAGATTAAACAGTGTATTCTAAAATTGTGACCATAACTTACATTCTCTTAACATTTGCGCATCAACATTTTGAAATGCCTGCCTTATTCTATATTTTCTATGGCCTGGTGTACCCCGATCTTTAGCGTATTCTCGCCCAATCCACCTTTTAGGAAACATATCATTCAATTGACTGGAAATGAATGTTTTAATACAATCAATAAAATTTTTGATTTACAAGGATATCGATGATTTTCCCCATTCTACCTTCTTTTCCATTCTACTTTACCTATTTCAACAACTATACTTATTCTAATCTATACAAATTCTATTACAGAATGTGGTGGCTAGTGTTATCACTGGTATGGTGGTGCGGTTCTTCAGCCATTCCGTCAACAGGGCCGGATTTGTGGAAATGTCCAGAAATTGATTCTCAACCTATCGTAGAATGCAGCTGTGACATGCCGCATACGCTCAGATGTACCGGAGATAAAACTGCTATGAAAATTATAGGTAAGTACCTACAATCTGATCTATTTTGGAGCGTTGTCCATCAAAATAATAAGTTAGTTTCTGTCAAGAAAGTATCGGGAATTGATCAATTAGAAATCCCGCTTTTTTGTCGATATGTTCTTGCCATTGAAACACCCTCGGAGATTGACCGCCACTTTTTATTTAGTTTGCTTACAGCGCTATATTTTGTCAGTATATCTTGCAATTCTTACAATGACACAATATGTGACACAAAATATGGCTTTGCCTTTGCATTGTAAATGAAATCACAGGGTTAGAAGAACTGAAAATGTTACATAAGGCTTACGGTAAATCGACTTCATCAAAAGCGAGTTCATATGACTAGTACAGAGCATTTAAAAGCAGGGAAAGATTTGCCTCCCTCTGGCTGGCCATCAAAGTCTCCAACCACACGTATCATCATTAAAAGGAAATGGTTACTGAAAATCGTCTTGAGCGATTGTTTGGGCATGGAACGTGTTCGGAAATTTCATTTAAAATAATGAAGTCTAGGTAGGTACATGTTTCATGGGCTATCTGTCTATAGTAATATTTCCAGTTTTTTTTATGATTATCTCGCTTCATTTCATAAAAAGTAATTAGACAAATGACAATGAAAGACTCGACTGCAAAGGTGATAATCAGAGACGGGAATACAGGAGACATTAACATTGATGTAGGTGTAAGGCTACATTCGTAATCAATTCGCTAGCCAAGCACTTTGGCACGCAAGCTGAACAAATATATTTCAGTGTGATCGTTCACCGCGCAGAGTTAAAGTTGAAGTTATCGAAGTTTTTTTGCGAGCTGCAAACTTTCACTTCGACTTGCACTTCGTGTCGGCTATGGGACATGGTTTTCTTGATTTTTCCGGACGAATCTTTGAATAAAAAAATAAAATGGAGGAGGGGGACATTACTTCTACTTTACTTGCAACAATTTTGCTTTAAAAAAGGCAATTGTTGATGCAGTTTGGTCTGGGTCAAAGACAAATAAACCCTCCAAGGCCCAAAATATGGGAAGTGCGTCCAATTTCAATTCCACGAAAGAGATTCGGGTTTTATGAAAATATTTTGCAAGAAGCACGTTTAAATGATATATTTATATCCCTTATCGGATATTCCGCGTTGTCCATCATTTCTAAACTCCAGTATTAACAGCTATAAAAAATAAATTCAAATCCAAATTATACATTATAACCTCTAACCTTCAAAAAATTTCAACAATAAACACTGACAATCTCACTATGCCATACTGGAGAATAAAAACCAGTCCTCCATTAGCAGACGCTTTTCTTAATACCAACAGTAAAGAAAATCTGATCGTAGAGCAAAATAAGTACCCTATATTTCAATTCAATTATGAATCTTTAGTGACTGTACCTAACATCATATTATACCCCTGTTTTTACGAAATTAGTAATATTAATCAAGTAGTTTTGAAAACTGAACTTAACAATATAGGCGACAATGTTACTACAATATACACTGACGGATCGAAATGTGATGAAGGAACTGGCGCACCATTTTTTGTTTCAAACTCTAATTATGTGGAAAGATTTAGAATTCACATAACTATTGTTCTGTTTTTACTGCAGAAGCTTTCGCCATATCAAAAGCATTAACTTAGTGTACTTTAAATCCGATCCAAATAGCTGTTATTATGTGTGATTCCAAGTCAGTATTACAGGCTATAGAAGGTTCCCCTCTCAAGTACTACAGACAAAATACAATTTTAGAAATAAAAAAACTATTAAGTGAATTAAAAACCTCGAAAAAAAGTATTGTATTTATTTGGGTAAAAGGGCACTGCGGTTTAGAAGGGAATGAGTACGTTGACTTGGAAGCCAAGAGAGCCTCCAAAATGAACACTTATACTAAACTTTTTGTTTTCTCAGACCTTTTAAATGATTATAAGAAATATATTAGAACCAATTGGGAGCAGTCTTACGCCGATTTCGCTAAAACATCTAATAGTCAATATTTTCTTTTGCATCCTACTTTACCAACTAAGATTCCTCATATCTCTAATTTTGATCATAGAAAACAATATACCTCCATCATATCTCGTTTAAGAATGAATCATGGTCGTTTCCCGAATCATCTTTTTAAAATAGGTATTGTGAATTCTCCAGCTTGCTCCTGTAACAATGTATCAGTAGGAGACTTGAACCATATTTTCTTTGAATGCATTGAAAACAAAATAGCAACAACCGAACTTTACAATTCTCTGATCGATTTCAATTTTCCTCTTCCCACGAATATAACCACTCTTTTGGCAAACATGGATAAGTATGTACTTGATGCTATAGTGAATTTCATAAATAAGTCTAAATTATCTATTTAGACATACGTTTTGATATCTCAATTTCTTACTAACTTTCAATTTTCTGTGGCTAATAGACTATGTCTGAGGCCATTCTCCACCACACACACACACACACACACACAACCTCTAACCTCAGACTGAATTAAATGACAATTATTTAGGTACGAACGCGCTTGCGCTAAAGTCGATTTTGAAGTTATTGCGTGGTTATTGCGAATGACAAATCGCGTGCCAAAGTGCTACTTGGCCAGCAGATTGATTACGAATATACGAATAAGGCAAGGAGACTTGGGCAAAATAGATCTTTTAGGTCTCAGTGAATGTCAGCCCAATATACATACATGTCTACAACTCTCAATTGATTAAGTGATTCAAGCAATATACCTTAAACGAATGATTAGTCACAGTACAACAGAAGTGTGGAAGAATAATAGTCGGAAAAAAGTGTATTTCAAGTATCAGAAACAAGTAAGAGACAATGCATCAGTAGAAAAACCAAAATTAAAATTTATACATCCACAATACGACCAGTAATAATGTATGCCGGTGAAACTGGGGGCCTAACTGATAAAGCCGAAGAAAATCTCAGTATCCTAGAGATGAAAATCATGCGGAGACTAGGGACAAAACAGATACGGAACGAAGGGTACAAAAGACTATTATAACTACGAAATAAGTCAATACATAAATGGTGAAGATATAATCAGACTTATAAAGACTCTGCGACTAAATTGAATTTTATAAAATATGGCGTGATGTAATTTGTTCCTATTATTGCCAGATGATGAGACATTCAGTATG
>CAJUYI010000406.1:251761-288571 GCA_910591695.1 Galerucella pusilla
GTAGCTGTCACAAAAAAACTGGATGTTATTGAAAGAAAACTATTTTATATTTTAAATGAGGGTACACTAATATAACCGAAAATCATCACAAAGTTCGTGTGACCAGTATGTTTACCAGTGTAATTTTTTAGTTGAGGAATATGCTTCAATGAAAAATATGCACGGTCTAATTCTAAATGTATTGAGCAAAATAATATAAACGTATTATATATAAATAGCTGTAAATAAATAAAGGAAGTCAATATTTGAGTTTTCAAATGCCCACAGGTTTTCTATTATAAGTTTATCAATCAAATTCTGGAATAGAGAGTCAATACCAAAATAATATCATCGACACTTTTCGAACTATGTAGCTAAAGGCGGAATCCCACTACGCGTGGTTTGGCGAACCTGGCTCGTTAGTCGTTACTCGCCGAGCCACGCGCCGTGGGTGCGGGCACGCTCGTTATTTTTGGCGCGACTTTCCTGCTCCTCCGAGTCATTTTACATTCCTACACTCAACGTGCATTTGATTAAAAAACCCGTCATTATTATACTGGAGTTTTATATCTGCAGGAATAATTAGCAGTAAGACTGAATGGGTGTGTGTGTGTGAGCTGTTAATTTTTGTTGTACATATTAAATATTTGTTATTTCAACATTAACTATATAATATTCTAATAAATTAAAAGTTTATATTAACGTTTAGTCGACTGATTTATCACTATGTAAATATATATCATTTTGAGTTAACTGTATAAACCCTCACTTCGTGGAATCTACTCATCATATGGTTTTAAATGAAACGAACTGTTTTTAAATGACTCCACAATATATTTGTAAAAATCTGTAAATTGCAAGTAAATTGACAATTGTTTCGATATAAATATCATCATCAGAATGACAGAAGTAACTTCTGTCATTCTGATGATGATATTTATATCGAAACAATTGTCAATTTACTTGCAATTTACAGATTTTTACAAATATATTGTGGAGTCATTTAAAAACAGTTCGTTTCATTTAAAACCATATATATATCATTTTTGTTTTACACATACTAATGCTTGTTGTATATTTTTAAATTGTTACATTATACCGTATGCCTGTGAAAATAAAAGTACCTGCTTGTAAATTGTGTTTTACTAACGTCATCTTCTTATACATGCAGGGATGCTAAAATGTATGGAAAGATGGAAACATCTATACCTAGGCTAATCTTGTTGAGACTTGAAAGGGGGAAACAACAAACTAAAAATAATATTAACGGCATTGTAGTGAGCGCTAACTGACACGGAGAGCGAGCGTCGTCACTTGAAATGTGTGTTAGCCATGCGACGAATTTAAGAAATATAAAATATTTATTAGTCATAATAGCATGATTTAATCATATATCGAAAAATATGCAAATAGTAGAATGTGTATGTCCAGTGGCAACCTAATGATTTTGTAACAAGCTAGGTTAATCATTCATTCGATTGGGTTGTGCTTAACAGCACTTGAACTGAATCTTTGTACCATAACAACAAACTGGGTTTTTCATTGACTACCTACTTGCGTTTCTCTGATCTGATAAGTTGGGAAGGCAGCACTTAGGTGTCATTAAGCCCTTTGTACATCCTCCTAGAAGTCCCTATCAGTACGTCAAACAGCCTATGGTTTTAACATAGTTGATAACGTCTCAGCATGGCTGAAAACTCGCCGAACATGGATTTTCCAATGTACCCTAGAACCAAGCGAACAGTTGAACAGACAACGTTCATTTGTACCATTTTGGTGCCTTTGGAGTAATCTATAACAAAACGACGTTCTAAGAACGTCCAGGATCGAATGCTACAGTTTTGGACATGAAAATATGTTAGACTATGAGACCATGGGGAAAAAGTGTCGCGATTTGAAACAGCAGCAAACCCATTCAGAACGATAGTTTATCATGTCACCATCGGTTCCAGCACTATGGCGTACATTTTGTCTTGTGCAGAAAAGCGCAGTGGAAAACTGAACATTTTATTTTTCACCCCCTGAAATCGTGATATGAAACTGTACGCCGTTTGTTACATTTGATAGTCATAGGAGATCGGTCCAGACTCTATGACGTTTAAAAATAATCGTATGGAAAATCTAGGAAAATTTTCATTTTCTACACTCTAAAAAGGCGATTTCAAACTGTACGGCATTGGATTCTGTAGAATTTTTGAACGTCATAGAGTCTGGACCGATCTCCTATGATTCTACTATCAAATGTAACAAACGGCGTACAGTTTCATATCACGATTTCAGGGGGTGAGAAATAAAATGTTCAGTTTTCCACTGCTCTTTTCTGCACAAGAGAAAATGTACGCCATAGTGCTGGAACCAATGGTGGCATGATAAGCTATCCTTCTGAATGGGTTTGTTGCTGTTTCAAATCGCGACACTTTTTCCCCATGGTCTCATAGTCTATGTCTGAAACTGTTCCTATTATTCGTCCTACGGGTAGACGTTTAAAAGTAGTTCAAATATTTACACAATCCAATTATTGTCAATGGTTTTCCTATCCAACGATATATATATATATAACGATAACGTAACGTTCTAATGCTGCTTGGGTTGATTTGTGTCATCCCTCTGCAAGCGAAACTGACATGGGTAACTAGGTAGGTCTCGAACCTCAATTCAAGTGGTCGCTCGTATTTTCAGATGTGTTTTGCAGAACCAAGCCTCACCATTCAAATACTCTTCTATCTGGATCATTATTTAACACTCTGTTGACGGAAGAACAGAAAGCACATTAAGTAGTGATAAGCAAAGCAAGAACGAAGACAGTCATGGTACTTAACGACGTCGGGTCTTTCAGAATTGTACGGCCAAGACAGATTTCGTTCACTGCTAAAAAACTTATTGAGTTATCGAAGTAAATTATCAGTTCCCGATTGTGCTTTATCCAAGTTATCCTAGTAAGTTGCCACTTCCATGAACGAACTGCACCCAGTTTTTACTCGCGATTTTGCCAAGAAAGACATATTTAATATTGATAATAAAACTCTAGAGCGGGTCTTCAAGAAATAATAAAACCAGCAAGGTGTAAATTTTATTTCCAAAATAAATAAAATACTTGAATAACAAACAATATAAAGTAGTTTATATTAAAACATTTTTTATCGAATAAATCAACAACGGCGATATACCTACTGAGACGTCAACAAAAAATATGGTTTCGTATCACTGAAATAACTATATTTAAACAATGTACGATTGTAAAATGTTACGTTTATATAAAAACAACCATCTAATAGATTTCTTGAAAATATCAGTAGAAATTTTAATTCTATCCCAAATGTCAAAATTCCCGAAAAATTTTAGTGAGAAACAACTTAATAGTACATTATTAAAGAAAAGTTGAGTAAAATGCAGGAGAGAAAAATATTGGAGAAAATTTAGTCACAAATAGAACGTATTGGGACTCACTAAATAGCAATAAAATATTTGACAGATAATCCAAAGCCAAGAGCTTCTTAGTAAAGACGATAGTGGAGCGGTGTGAGTCACGAAGTGTGGCAAATAGTGATTTGTTTCAACTTTATTTTTGAAGGGGGAAAGGTCGTCAGTTAATGCATTTGAGCGTTTCGTAGTCTTTGGAAAATAAGCTGACAATATTTACTCTTATACTTTGAATTTAATAGGTATAATATTAATCTTATATAAATAACACCACACTTTACTGGGGCCATCTATTAAATGATGTCTCAATCAGTATCGATCATGGCGGTTGAGAGTCTATATACCGTTGTGATCATTTTTGTATTTGTCAGTCGAATTTAATGTGCATAAATTAGGAGGTGAGGAAGGTGATCTGAAACCAAAATATTTCGCAATGTAAGTACCTATATATATATTTTGTTAATATTGATAGTAAGTAGTTTGTAATTTGAATTGGGATGAAAGACTAACAGAAATAAGCGAAGTCTAACAGGGGCAGAATAAGAAAGATTGTCGGAAAGCGACATTGAATACATTTTCAAGATTTGGGATCGGAATATAGGTAATCCAAGCGAATGTGGGGATAGAATTTCTTCAAATTCCAATGACTCACCTTAGTCTTGGGAAGAGAGTGGTGTTAGATTTAGGCTTATGCGATGAGGGACGCTCCTTGTTTACTGATAACTTATATACAACCTACTCAACAAACAACAAATCAGAAAGACAAGAAAACAGCTACCAAAAAGTGGAACTTGTATTTGTAATATATGTATTATTTTGAAAAGAAATTGAGTTTAAACCGATGCTAAGTAATAATTTTCATTCACAATAAAATAGAATTAATTATAAATAACTACAATTACAATGTGTTTTAGGGTTTCTTGGGTATGCCAGGCACTAGCAAAGAGTTAAATATCGCAGTCGACCGATATTAGACTACATTTTGTATGCAGCTCAAAGAGATGACCAAGATCTAATTATTGATGTACAAGGCATAAATTCAACCTAAGGTTTAATATAATTAAAACATATGTATGTGAATTACGGCAAAAACATACTTGTCGATCGTATGAAGTCGATTTAATACCACCGGACCACCGGTCCAAACTATACTACCACAAAGATATTACACTGCTCTACTCTCTCATTAAATCACTATTACCTCGCTTCACAGTGTTACTAGCTTTGTAGATATAATTTGCTCATTTTCGCCACTTTTCTCTTTACTATAACTAGACGCTCCACTATGTTTTAATCTTAGTCACCATGTGTGGTAATCAACACCACGCCTTTTGTTGGCTAGACTTGTCAAGTGACAAGTTTTTGTTACTTTAATGGTCTGTTGCTAGAGCATGCCTAGAGCCACGAGAGCTCATTTCCCCGACCGATTCCAACGTTGCCAAATTTAGTAGGAAAGCAATATTGAAGTGAATATGTTAATATCAGAAGATAAGAAATAGAAAACTAAAAAAAACAAGAAAACCCAGGCTCAAACCCGGTTGATCAAAGTGTAACTATGTATAAAATATCAGAAAATAACAAATAGAAAACTAAAAAAAAAACAAGAAAACCCAGGCCCAAACCCGGTTGATCAAAGTGTAACTATGTACTTATAAGAATATCAGAAAATAAGAAATAGAAAACAAAAAAAAAACAAGAAAACCCAAGCTCAAACCCGGTTGATCAAAGTGTAACTATGTATAAGAATATCAGAAAATAAGAAATAGAAAACTAAAGACAAACAAGAAAACCCAGGCCCAAACCCGGTTGATCAAAGTGTAACTATTTATAAAATATCAGAAAACAAGAAATATAAAACTAAAAAAAAAACAAGAAAACCCAGGCCCATACCCAGTTGATCAAAGTGTAACTATGTGTAAAATTATCAGAAATAAAAAACTAAAAAAAATTTTAAAAATACTCAGGTCCTAACCGGGTTTCGAACCTACGACCTCTGAGTTGTAAGCCATTACCCAACTAACTGTGCCAATCTGCTCACATTCAGTCACATCGAATAGAAGGTTAAAGGCTGCTTGGACGCATGCGCACCTCAACTACTAAATTTGACGTGGTGGGAGTATTGGTGTCGGGAGAATAAGCTCTCGTGCTAGAGTCTATGGAAACAGATGACGATTTGACAAGAATCTGGCATTTGGACATATTTTGGTTCTATGGTTTATTTACGATAAAAATACAATGACGTAATTTCCAGTTACTTTCCTGCTTACCAGAATAAAAATAAATTTACCAACCGTAAATACATTTTAGACTTAATCGAAGGGGCAATTTACAGTCAAGGGTTTGCAGAACTTCTAGACGTTGTCAGGTCATTAGGTAATATTCCCCAGCTTAGTATGACATTTATTGACATTCAATCACAGTCTTTGTATTTACAAGTTTTTTTGCGCTTTTGAATTAATTGTTTATTTAGGATATAAAGAAAAAACAGTTATTTTTATACAGAATGATTGGTTATACATCTTCCATCTTACCCACATTTTTCACATAAATAAATACTTATATTGAATAAATCTGAGACTATTATACAAGCCTTTTAAGTGTTAAAAAACATCTTCGATTCATGCAATACGAGGCACAGACCAATAAAAGAAGAAGAACTACCAGATTGACATTTCTAGTTTTCTTAAAGTGAAGAGATGAAAACTACAGTTTTGCAACGTCATTTAATTTTTATCATAAATAAACCATAGCATGCGACCATAGCAAAAATCGAAAAAGTTAAATTGACTGGGAAACTGTACAAATAGTATAACAGACGAGGAGACAAAAGACCTATGACAATAAAAAAATATTTGAGATGTAGTGATAAAAAATAAAAAATAATTCTCGTTAAATATGAGTAATTTGTTCACAATTTGGAGTTTTATAACTTAGAAGCTCTTACTAATTCTAGTTCCTTTTGCTGTTAGAAAGGATTATATGAAAGTACGCGAAAATAACCGTCAATCGGGAGCCACAATGATTTTTTAGGAAAAATTTGAAAATTCTAGCAGAGTAACTTTTCCCGAATATCGTCAATGTATCTAACAAATATCGCTGTAGGTGAAACCGTAACCAATGTTTAACCAACGAATATTGACATTGAAGAAATATTTTTTATCAAATAATAAGGTGTTAAACCGATATTCGGTTTTTGGTAATTCATTGAAGTATATTAGTACTTCTTTGATAACATTAATTTAAAAAAAATTTAAACCAAATATTTCACGAGAAATATGGAAGATACGTCACAAACCCGAATATACGAAAAGGCCATTAGAATTTTAAGTTTGAAAAACTGTCAAAGTCTATAAAATTCAATATTATAATGATATTATACAAAAATAAAAGCATTGTGTTAATATTTTTTAGTTAAGTTTAGTTAGTATTTCTCCACAATTTCTCCTATCCTCCGAACACAACATTTAAATGTCTCGTAAAAAGTTTGTAACTTTGCCTGCAGTAAAAGTTGAACGAAAATTAGAAAGCATAACTCTGGACTGGAGATAGCACTGAAATCACATTAATACATTTACCCCAGTGAAAGAAATGCTAAAAATCAGCTGCATCCCCACAACTAACCACAAACCAAAATTCATATGGACAAAAAACCTTTTCGGATTTGCAGTTATTTGCTTAATCGCAGTTTTCTGTAACATATTTAAATTAATCGTGTTATCAATATATCAAGGTGCAATTTATATAAAAGTAATTATTTAACCAACAAGTGTATTAATGAAGGCCATTAACAATTGAGATAATTTTTGAGATTGTTAGTTGCCCTTTTGATACTCGTGTTAGTTACAAAGCTTTTCCGTCGACTGTATAAGTTGTATTCGTTTTTCTCAATATTTATTTGTTTCATAGGTAAGAACTGTCAAAAATAAATAATGACATTGAAATGTATGTTTGGTTGCCTACACCACAGGTAACTGTCAATATAAATATAATGTATAAGATGTGTGTTGGGTTGCCTGTAGAAAAACCGTTGATTAATGTAAATCATGCAGGAGTCATTAATGTATGATTTTCTCTAATTTTGAGAACGTTAATAGCATATGTTAATACACGGTCAACGGAAAAATAACTTTATTTTATAATAAATTTAATCAATCTACCCTTTCAGTGGCGATTTATTTTTGTACATGTAAAAATTTTTTTACTGGCTGTAATCTATTATTTTAGTGTACATAAACATGATTTTGTGGTTTTACATTTTTTTGTCATCACAGTAAAGAAAAAAGTATATGGGTTCATTTGTGTCCATCAGCACTCAAAAAAAAATTAAGAAAAAATTATAAAACTTCCAACGTTTATTTCTATCTAAAACATATGAAACAATATTTTTACTCTCAAAGTTATAACTACTCGTATATAAAAATAAGTAATATTATTTTCGATGAAAATTCATAAAACAATTCTTATCTTTTTGAAGACATAGATGAATTTTACATTTTGTGCATTTCCATCAAGATTTCCCACCACATACCACCACATTTCCCAATACATACTAAGTCTAGGAAACCTTAAATTCCTCTCAATTATTGTTAATCCAAAAAAGTCCCTCATTTCCGATAAATTTGTTGTCTGAAAGCTAGTGGTCCCATTCTGAATAGCGTACATATTCGTATATTGGACTATATTTTCGAAAAAAGTATTGGGAACGTATTTTAGAAAGTAGGTAATTGGATACTTTTCAGTTATATTGTTATTAGATAAGCGAGAAGTTTGACAATACAAATCTTTTGTTATATATTCAACATTCTCTAACCATTTCACAAGTTTTTTTGGAGTGATTCATTCATAACTATTTTCTATCTCAACCCCCTCGATATTATTTATTGTTTCATTCTCATCATCTGAGCTATTTTCATTCTCATCATCGTGTTATCCACTGATATGTCCTTCTTCATCCTGTATCCTTCCTCGAATTACCACATCCTCGTCCCCATCATCTGCGTCGTCACTCAAACACTCCAAATCAGATGTGCCAGTTTCCAATTCCAGCAAGAATTCTTTCTCAGTTAAAAATTGTCTATTCCATCGCTTTGAAGCCATAGTGATCTAAATAATAATAAGAAAAAAAATTACCGACTAAAAATAAAAGCTCACTCTATTGTTTTTGGGTACAGATGTAGACATAAAACAATGTACTCAAGTGTTTATGGGTACAAATGTACCCTCCAATTTTTATGACCACTTAGTTACAAAAATAAAATATGAACAAAATATATCGTCCATCCGTAAAATACAACATTTTTCTTTATCTTCTAACAATGAAATATAAATGATGACCATTAAAACAAACAGTAATTGAAGATTACAAATAACATTACTTACTTTGACTGTCACTCACTCACTCACATGAAAACGCTGACACTTGAACGGTTTGAACGTCAAAGCGATGACACTGTTTTGTATATAGGAAGTGAAATTAGATGTATAAGGATCACAAGTTCCGTTAATACAGCTACATCAATTGAATGTTTGAAGCTTTCATAGATTCCTTATTTGAACAGGTACAATTGTACTCATGGTCACTGAAAGGGTTTTAAATTGATTTTGGATCTAAAATTTGTATATATCGCCCGTTGCTTTCATTTAATATTACAATTGTTGAGGGAAACTGTGATTGAGCAAATAACTGCAAAACTGAGAAGGTTTTTGTGAATATGAATTTTGGTTTGTGATTAGCTGTGGAGATGTCGCTATTATCGCATTTTAAGCATTCCCTTTACAGGGGCACCTAAATATATTATTGTGAATTATACTTCCAGAGCTCAGCATGAATGGCGAATTATTTAAATCATCCAAAAGTGGAATATTCAAATCGACAAGGAAACCTTGAGAGAATAAGAACATTAAAAATAATCATTAACTATCAACATTGAGAAAATATCATATTTATGTTAAGTTTAACACCTCATTATTTGAGAAAACTATCTCACTAAACCAACAAATCATTTGCAGATCTCGAAAGAAAAGCGGTTAAGTATTTTTTTATTATCTAAAAAAGTACCTATGGAGAATGAAGAATCTATATGTAAGTCGGCGATCCCACTAAACTCGTCCCACAAGCCTCGCATTCTTTCATATTCTTCGAATTAACTAAAGTACATTGGCTACATTCCGCTCCACCAACTTCGATCGGCATTTCGTCTTTAACGATCCTACTTTTCCCGCACATTTCACAAATATCTTTAGCGGATTCATTTAGAAATGTGCAAGCTTTACATGTCCATTTTTCTATCGCAACTTTGGAAACGAGCTTCTTCTTGATGCTTTTATCCTCTTTGGGTGTCTTTTCTGTAGTTTTAGCTTGAGTTAATTTTTCGACTATAAGTGGTTTTACTTTTGGAAGAGTTTTCGGAGTCTCGCCGACTTTTTGAGCTTTCATAGGAGCGTCACTTACTTTAAGAGGTCTATCGTATATACTTAGATGATTTACTGCTTCATCGAGATTAGTTTGCTTCATTTTCTTAATTTCTTTGGGATTTTTAGAAGAAATCGGACTTAATACGTCACCTCTTTCTCCTAAATCTTTATTGTAACCTTGACTTTCAAGATTTTTATACACATAGTCCCATTCTTCCAGCTGTGAATTGTTCTGGTCGGTACCGTTATTCGTTGCTTCATATTCTATTTCAACGGGTTTCTTCAAGTTTCTTTGTCTATTAACGGGATGATCAACTACATCGTAAGATGAAGGGAGGTTTGGTTCGACTTCTATCAATTTATTTATGTCTCCGGTATACATATTATTTGCTGGAATAGGGACGCTGTAGATATAATCATTGTTTATATAAGCGGGGACAGCATAAGTAGGATAACTTCTGGGACAAGTACCGTTCATCATGTATTCTTGTTGTAGGGGAAGTCCAACGTGATGATGCGTACTAGGAGGTGGAAAAGAATGATTCACTGGTACCATCGGAGAAACTAAAGGAACTGGAATACTTTGACATCGAACAGAGGAATAGGAATTTGGTACTTGATGTTCTTGATAATGTCGTTGATGGTGTCTACATTTAAGTGCGTTTGCACATTGTTCGGGACTACATATGTGATTTTTTCGAAATTCTAGTACTTCCAGCCATGATATTTTGAAAGTTCTACAGACCTCGTCCCATATCGCTTTTGATATCTGAAATATGAAAATAAAATTTCAACGTATAATATAGTACCTACCTAATGTTTCTATTGAGTTATTGTAAAATATTTGGTAATATCTGATAAACATCTGGTTGTTAAAGGATTATTGGATTCCAATATTCTATGTACTTTTTGAAACAAACTATAGTGGTTTGTTTCATATAATATTAATAAAATATTTACCTGACATTCAACATAAGCTATTAAACAATCCATTGACACAGCTGTAATTCTGTCAGGACAAATGGGATCATCGAGGATTAATAAACCATCACCACAAAATCTATAACCCATAGCTTCGAATATTTTTTCTGCACCTACTAAATTTGCTTCTACTTGGTGTATGTAAAAACCAGAATAAGTCTACAAAAAGTTTTAATTGAAAATATATCAAAATTCTACAGAATAATTTAATGAGAGTTTTGCAAATAGGTGCGTATGTAATAATTTTAGAAGCTAAATATTTACAATCACCACTTTTCCCAAAAAGTGGCCTAATTTTTTTTCATCAATAAAAAGTGGTCCCACATTTTATTTCGGGGAGGGGGAAGGCAAAAAAGACAAAAAAATTATTCCTTTCCCCTTTTTGGAAAACTTCATGTGGAATGCAAATTATTCTATATTTGTTCGAGAAGGGGAAGGGAATAAATATATGGGGCCACTTTTTATTGATAATTTATTGTAAAAAAAATTAGACCACTTTTGGGGAAAAGTGATGATTGTAAATATTTACGGAAGGTTTTAATCACTCATTATTATTTATATAAACATATAAATGCTTAAAATAGAAAAAAATTGATTTCTTCATTAAAACAAACTTATACAGGCTGTTTCACGACGAGCTTACACTATCTATTTATTGGAGACTAATCAAAAGATTTCTATAAAAATTTGGCATAGATACAGAGTCACTGTTTCCCACCTTTTATATATTGTTACGAACTCAGTCATTCAGAAGCCGGTCCTGTCGCAAACTGTGAATGCGACCTTTCTAGAAAGGTTCTCGAAGCGTACCAGGCCAATGGTTTATCGCGAATGTTCTCGAATTATGAAGTATACGCAGGGGTGTTATATTCAAGAATTTTCTAGAGCTGCGAAGGACTATATTATATACGCGGGTTTTCGAGTGAGTCGGGGAGTTGTTCAGTATACAGTGAATCGGTAAACAGTTTCAGTATACAGTGAGTGAACAGAAAGTGAATATAAATAGTGTTGAAGATAAATTAGGACAATTATTATACCGAGTGTATAGTAGTATAGTAGACATTAAGTAGTGTGTATATAAATTAAGTTTATTATAGTGTGTAAGTGTTTCTTTAATAAATCAATAGTAATTAGCCATAGTGAGTGTATAATTTTATCCCACGGTAAAAACTGTTTAAATAAATAAGAAAAACATTACAATATGCATGCAAAAACCAAAATAAGAGGCCAATTCACTAAAAGGGTAACTAACTTTATTGAAATCTCAGTTGAACACAGGAAATATCGCTATAGCGATCCTGACGTACTCATTTGAAATTCTGAAGTGGACAAAAAGAGAACTGGTAGATATTCAAGGAGCAACTTGTACCATGAGGATCAAATGAAAATGTCACTACATCAGTCACATCATCAGTTATTAATACCACACTACCGAAAAAGAAGGGAGGGAGAGTTCCAACGAGCCTAGTTAATTTACATATAGTGTAACTAATGTTAATGTGATGACCTTGAATTGTATTAAACATTTTATGCAGGTTAATTTTAATTCACTATATTAATTTGAAAAGCGTTATTTCACAATATTCGAATTTATAAAAAAAATTTATGCACGCCAATTGGGCGGCTTTTTAATTTAAAGGGATTAAAAATATGGGTCATCACATTAACAATAGTTATACTATAACAAACAAATATCTAAACTTACTTTGTTCGCGCGTTAAAATATTTTTCGATTGTAAATAGCCCTTTATATTAAAACTATTGTTGGTTACATAACTATTTATATATGTTAATATCTTACTTTCGGCTTTAGAATGAAATAAAAGAATAAAAATATGATTGTTTCATTTGAAAAAATATATTTACCACCATTTTTAACAAACTTTATTTGGTATTGGGGATGTTCACTTAGAATTTTTGATTTGAAGGTTAAATTATCATATAAAGAAAAATAAATCTCGATAAGTATAAATTTTAGATATAGAGTACTCTACACAAAAAGAAAATTTACTATAGAATCCGAAAAATCAATAATATACAGGGTATTTCAGTTAAAATAACAAAGTTGTTCACTTTAGAGATAGTATAAGCTTGTGGTGTACCTGTAAGTATAAATCAATATTTATTCAACAATTTATTTTTAGTGAATAGATTTTGGCAAGTGAATATTATAGTTCGTTTGCTGTTTTTATTGAATATGTAAACATTTGTTACACATTGTATGTATGTATGTATGTATTTTGGGGTGACATTCACTGAGGCCTGAAAGATCTATTGTGCCCCCTTACTTCTACTCAGTTTCTGAGGAGAGTCTCAGAAACTAGTAGTTCCTTTAGTCCTATCTCCCAGAGGAATTTTAGGATGTCTGCAGGCTTCAACTTGTTACACATTACATAGCATTATACTATAAAATAGTGCCAAGATCAGACCTCATTCTAATTTCTAATATTCCTAACTACATGTAAATATTGTTACCTTCAGTTGCCTGTACTCTCTCCTCCATGGTTGTGCTAATAAATTTCCAGCATACATTTGAATAGCATTAAAACCCATTGCTGTCTTATAATCTTTTTTACAAGTTGCAGATAATTGAAGTACTTCTGCAGTTTCATGAAAGGAGAATTTATGGTAGTGCTCAGAAATGCACAAAAAATCATGAATGTACTCTGAAATCAGAAAATAATGCTTAAAACAGTGAAGTTTTTATACACAAGTTGGCAAATAGTTATGTTCCCTATAGCCATTCTATGAGTGGAAGAGAGGAAGTTATAGAATACTAGAGAGATAATGTCTGGAAAAGTGGGTGCTTTGTGGAGGGGGAGTATGCTGTTCTCTCTTGGGCATATATAATTTAATTGATAGTGCTGTTACTCCAATATGAGATTCTACATAAGGAAGATGAATATTTGCCAAACCTATATATTTATTAATCATGTATTGGTAGAAGAGGTAGACAAAGCTTTTTATTCAAATTACTTTTTATGTTAAGACATTTGAAAGCTCAATCTGATTTTATTCAAAAAATGCTGAACTCATTGAAAAGCTTGATGCAATACTGACATTCATAAAGGTAAAAAAAATTTTATTAAAAATATTATTGGAACCATTTTCGCTGATGAAGTCGCGGGCAGAAAAGTATATACCTATATAAACTCAATAAATAATTAGTATTTAATATTCATACCTCTTCTGGAAGATATTATGTCAGATAAAATATTATTTTATTGAGTTATTTTAGATATAGTATAAAAATTTGTAATATACGTGATTATATCGGAACATTAGTAATACCATGTTCCAAAATAAAACTGTTTGTGATAGAACCAATCAATTTGCATTGCACTCACCTTCTAGTCTATTTCTTTGGTATATTTTCTCATTGCTTTCATCCAGTTCCAGGAAACTCAAATGACACCGTTCTATTTTTTGCCATAAGTCTTTATAACTGTTTTCTGGTAAACAGCAACTCTCCATTATTACCATATTATCGCAACCAAAAGACGTAAGGATTGAGTTGCCTAAAACCGTAATATCTTCGATTATAAAAGTAGTTTCTCTTTGCAATGCAAAGCTAAATAAGTAGTTGAAGTATAATTAAATTTCATCCACAACAGTTTCTATTTTCTTTTAAATTGCCTAGATCCTGAAATAGAATTGTACATTTTCTTGGTGACAATCATGACAGTTAACCTACAAACCAAAACATCAAATTGTCAACATAAATCAAAGAAGTAAGAAGCACAGCACGTAAGAAAGTACAATCATAGATAAAACGAGTACAATCTGCTTTTTATGTAAAACCACAGAGTACACCATCTAGATGGTGTACTCTGTGGTAAAACCTTATACAAGATGATCATGGCCAGGCCGGCTACAACACATGTTGGAGGTGGCCATGAGATGATGATGATTTAACGTATGGGTGAATATGCGCATTTGACTTGAGAAAATATTACTTAAACATGATATCAGCTTAATAATTAATCGTAAATTCAAGGATATATCCCTGGAAGTTGATACACATGTTGTATTTATATTATTCTGCTTAGTAATGGGGGAGGGCTGCAGTGAACCACAGATATCAAAGTGGTATGATATTATAGAATATACCCATAGACGTATAAACCGTCCATGAATATAACCATATAGACCTCCGAACGATGAACAATGATAAAAAAGAGATTATATTGAATATTATATAGAATACATTTTTTCAATTTGAATAAAAGATAATAAATCTTGATAATATCACTTATAATCTGTGGCTACGCTAAATTCTCTCTTCTATACACTCCTGCCTCATTTCCATTCTACGTTGTTTATTTATGTTTTTCTATGACCTATATAAAACCATTTTTAAGATTTATTCTTTATTCCAATATTAAAAATAATCTCACAGGTTGTGTTCACCAATTGTGTGGCTTTATTCTCCATCAACATTAAAATAAAAAAGCACCATGGCTACCATGTTGGATTAATAAATCACCCTAACTAAAGTAGTGGATGATTGGAAAAATATTGGGAAATCTATGATATAAGGTCTGTTCCAACCGCAGTCAGAAACTGTAAGAAACGATCAGAGAATAACTGGTCACGGCAAACAACGAGTTTACGTTCGCGTAATTCCTATCACTGATTGCGATGGTCGACTATTCTCTGATCGTTTCTTACAGTTTCTGACTGCGGTTGGAAGAGACCTATTATTAATGCTTATTACGATGATAAACTTAATATTTGTTACGGAACGTATCAAATACTTTCAATGTCATATGTCATACTATACTACTTTCTAAACGTCAAACGATAAGTGTAAGCGAAATTTGTAAAATGGTGGACAATATTATGGATTTGTATTAACTTACAGGTAAAAAACAGTTGCATTCAGCCAGAATTTGTTATCTTTCATGTTATATATTCATTTTAGTACTTCATATTTCAATATTCGAAAAGAAAATACACTCAAACAAAAAACAATTGCAATGACTGGTAAGTTGACGTTTCTATAATTTGATGCATGATGCCATTTTGACGTTTATACTTTCAGATTTGTTTGCAAAGGTTAACTGCACTTACTGTCAAGGAGAAATAAACACTGTCCGGGTAAAATGTTGTGTATGTGTTGATTTTGATATATGTCTTCAGGTAAATATGAAATAAAAATACACCTGAAACAAATATAAAATGACAAAAATAATATTTCAGTGTTTCTCTGTGGGAGCAGAAATAGGACCTCATAGAAATGATCATGCATATAAATATGTGGACCATTGTGCTGCAAGTATATTTGGTGGGAAAGGAGCTTGGACAGGAAAAGAATATTTACAACTACTGGATGCCGTAGAATTATATGGATTTGGCAATTGGGAATTGATCAGTGAGCATGTTGAAACAAGGGGTCCAGAAGGTAAACAACAATATTTCTTTATTCTGGATCATATAAAATTTTAGGTTTCTTGCTTTTAATATATAAAATAAGTTTTCATTAATAAATATAAATGTCAATTGAGCATTTAGATTCTCCCAGCTGGAATTAATATTTGGTTCATATGGATCATATTATGTTATTTTTTTCCTATTTAGAAGTTAAAGAAGAGTACATAGCACGATACTTAGATGGAAACATTGGAAAAGCCACGTTAGCCAGTGTTACTGCTAATAAGCCAGCCCTGATTGATCATATTACAGAAGATGATGGACCTTTGTCACCTACTGTAACTTCCCGATTACCTCCATTGGATGTTACTTTAGAAGAAGCTAGACTCTTGGGTTATAAACCACACAGGGATGATTATGAAAAGGTAAAAAAACTGTCATTGTGTTTCAATCAAAATCAATTGAATATTTATGGTATTTATTTCAGACTAAAGAATTTAATAATGTCTGTTCAACTGCTAACAATTGTGAAATAGTTTTGAATAATAAGATGTTATTTGTTATAGGAGTACAATATGGAAGCTGAACAATTGGTGTGTAAGCTTGTATTGGACCCAGAGCATGATACAGAGATGGAGATAGTATTAAAACTGGCTATTATAGATATGTATGTAAGGAGGTTGCGGGAGAGAGCAAGACGGAAAAGAATTGTTAGAGATTATCAATTAGTAGCTAAATATTTTGCCAACATGAGAAAGGACCCCACAAAAATGCCGCAACTCACAAAAGAACAGAGGTATGTCAAATTTTTAAGTCACCAAACAGTTGGAGCACTGATAGCATTATAAATGCAATTCGGAGTTGAGAATATTGTGGTGGAAAGGGATCTTGATCATTCAAAATTTTACAATGCTCATTGTGGAGTATCATTCTCTTTTAAGAAATATTCCTTATTTTATCTATGTCTTACTTGTTAAAATCCTATGGTCCATTCAGTTTTTTTCAGAATTAATAGATATTCAGCTAATAGCAGCTGATATTATTCTTTGATATGAGTCAAAGATGGAAGACGATTTCATGATACTCCCATAATTCCTAGATTTAACATTGGATGTTTAATTTTTATTCAATAAATAAACAAATTTCTAGGGACCTTAGGGACAAATTTAGAGTCTTTTCTCAATTCCTATCGTCAGGGGAACACGACAGACTCATTGCAAGCTTGGAGAGAGAAAAAGAACTTCGTCATAGACTATCAGAACTGATTAAATATCGCAGTCTCGGTCTCACTACTCAAGACGAAATTATTCATTATGAACAACACGTCGCCCACGAGAGACAACAGCAACTAAGGCAAAATAATAAATCTGTAAGTTTTTTGTAAACATAATATTATTTCAATACAAACTTGCAATAGAGTGTTCAACAGAAATAGATTGATGATTGATGCATAATAGTTAATTCTAAAGAAGCAAAGTACATCGCGCCATATTTAATCAAATTTAATGGTTTGGTTTTGTTTTTATCCCCATTTAAAAAATCTTATTGAATTTCTTTCAAAATCCAGAGATTATTATGTCACTTATATGAATTGAAGTGAGGCACACGTTTTGACAGGGAAAATAATTATAGTGTATAGTGTAGTGTAGTCACCAAAATTGAAGGAGATAAGAAGAGGTTTGAGATAGATTGACAGTAAGTTGTTTATATTTAGTGTTTAAGGAAATAGACAAAAGGTTTAATAAATATAAAGATATATACTTGAAGTAATGAGTTACTTTCCTTATTTGCATATTTTTTTAAAATGAAAATGATCTTGACAACAACAAAATTTGTTGAAGGTTTCACAAAATGAACTTCTATCATTTTCAAACCTGCTTTCATATCTGCTTTCGGTGCAGTATTCAGTATAGTATTTTTTATTCGATTTTTTTCATGTACCTATTATTACAATATGGTAAAAAATACAATATATCTAAATACTGTTTATATAATAATTTATAAAATTCAGGAGCAGTAACACAGTACAAGAATAAATATGGAAAATAATCCTTCAACCAATAAGAGACTCTTACTATAGGATTTTTACGATAAAAAGACGATGATGTCATTTTTAGTTACTTTCCTGCTTATCAGAATAAATTTTAATTTACCAACCGTAAATACAATTTATCATCAACAGCCAGGGCAATTTACAACTAGCGGGTTGGCAAAACTTCAAGACGTTGTCAGATCAACTGGTAAAAGTTTGCTTTGACGTTTATTGACATTCTACGAGACATTCTATCATCGTCTAATAGGTGTTTTCGATTATTCACGAATTTCGTACATTTATTACCGGGCGTGACGCCTAGTCTTACCTTGCCCTTGCCCCTTGAGCACATAACGAAAAGTATGGGCTTCAAGCCACAGACATTAAATATTTTACGTTTGACCGGTTTGACGTTTATTTAAAGGTTAAGATTGTGCCGATTACGATTTAAACCTTACTAAAAACATATAAATATGCAAAATTATATTATCATGTTTCTGATATAATTTTCTGATGATAATTGAAAACTGTTCTTCTAACAACAGGAAATTCATTGGCATTGGCACATGACAAGTGGTTTTGAGGATCCTAAAAAATCGTGTTCGTGACGACTGAGGCGTGACGCACAAGTGCTTGAAGCACAAATAAACGAAAGCAGCAAATATTTATGAGTTTTTTTGGTGCTTTTAAATTAATCGTGTCCTTATTTAAATAAACAGTTATTTCCATAACTAATTATTTAGGCAAATCTGCAGTGTGTAGTTAATAAAATGCGAAGCAGCTGAACAGTAAATGTCAAGAGATGGTAACATCTTTGTTAAGCTAGTTTGAACCGAAATGGGACCCGCTTCTCCCGCTTACTTTTGTAAGAGACATAAGTAATAGTATTCGCTATTTGTATTCATTGCTATTAACTATTATTATTATTGTTACATATTTGAATTTGAATGATTGAATGTTTTTAATGTTTAAGTAAAGAAACATCACAATATTTTGTTTTGCAACGTCATCGTCTTTTTATCGTAAATAAACTATATATTCGTTTCTTCAACTTAAACATGTGATACAGTGATAGAATGCAAAATATTGTCAATATATTATTATTTCTCATGAACAACAAACGAAGACTACCAACAACTTCACATCTAAACTAGTGACGTATCTGCATTATAAGTTGCATAATTCCAGTCAATTTTTGTTTCCATTTTTGGAACTTTAGTTCTTTATGCCAGGTTATGTTTGAGCGACCAGGGGTCGCGACGCAAAAGATCTGACCGTTACGCGTTACGTTACGCTGCGTTATGTTACATTACTTCGTTATGTGCCTTGCTTTTGCGTGCTTGTGCCTCCTTAGTCTCTCTCTCGTTTACGAAGCAGCGATTCATAATAATAAATATGCTCATACCCGGATTCGAACCCGGGCCGCCCGCGTGCAATGCGAGCATTCTAACCACTGAACCACCGATGCTATATTGAAATTCTATGCAAAGCTGGTATTCGCAGTGCTAGTGATCTACTTGAATTTGTTCGGATAAATTTTTACTATTATTTCCATAATTTTTTTTTGCGCGATTAAGGGATCTAGCTACTTTTCGAAATACAGGGTGTTGAAATTTTGAAAACTTGAATGTTTTAATTCGATAACTTTAAAATGGATTGATAAATTGATTTGACATTTGGCAGGTAGTTTTTAAATGTAAAAGGGCATATTTTGAAAGAAATTGTAGTTTGTGCAACTAGTGTGGATATGATGGCCATATCGCACGAGGACGAAGATGAAGCACGACGCCGTAGGCGGAGTGCTCAATCGTTCAAGTGCGATATGGACAATCCACACGAGTCGAGCAGCATATTTTTTCTACGACCCACTTAGGAAAAAATCTAGAAAATAAAAATTTCTTTAAACTGTAATATAACTTCAAATTAAAAATTTAACAATTCAATTTTATGTTTCCACTAATTTTGTGGTAAACGAATGTCCAATTTGTATAATTCTACGGTTTCCTTTTTTAAATATACGATGCTGTTATAAGTAGATGTTGCCAGTCGGACTCCCTCATGGAGGGTACCGTACCATTATCTATAATAATGAATATTCTGCTAAATATTTCAAACGTCTACCTGTTGTCGTTATTAATATCAAGCAGAATGATTATTTAAAAATAAAATTAACAATAAGAAAAAATTCCTCGCGGGGAATCGAACCCGGGTCTACCGCGTGAGAGTCTGGTGTGCTTACTACTCAACCACCAAAGAATATGCAAATTGTTTATCTATAACGTCAGATGTATTACATAACTTTTGCTTAAAAGGAACTAAAGTTCCTACCGTGTGTCCCGCGACACGTTCTACCTTTTTTTGCCTGTTAATCAGCAGAAGAAATATAAAAAAAAATTTTCAATAACCTATTTGCCACATTCATATGACCTAAAAAAATTGGGGTCAAAATTTGTAGTTGAACACCCTATTGTTAGATACCTACCGTTAACTCCAAATCATTTAAAATTAAAATACATGGTGTCAATTTTGAAACTTATAAAGGGCTGTACCTAGTGAACGAAAAAAGATTTCAAAAAAATTTCAAAACCCTTTTTAGGACAGAGAGGGGGAACTAAAATGACATGAGAAAGAACGCACCCTCATCAACCCCCTATGCGCACCAAAAAAAATTTAAACTGCAAGGATAAAGAATTAGTCAGGCACGTTGTAATATTACTAAGAGTTCTATTCTGTAAGTATGTACGATGCCGTTGATGTACGAATATCGTTTACGAATGTTATTCAATATCCAAAATTCTAACGAATTCCTCGTTAGAAATCGTCGTCAGCCAGGAACGTCACTTTGGCTATAAAAATTTGTCTATTTTTGTGATAAGATTAGTTATTTCGGTGAAAATTATGGAAATTGTTGAAGAGGAAATTGATCGGTGGTAAGGTGTAGTTATTTGATATCCAAAAAGAAGTATTTATTTTTTCTTACTTATTGATGGGATATTTTCAAGTAAGAAATTCGTTACCTCAACTCGTTGACATATAAACGTCAATGCCTCAGCTAAGCTTTTCCTTCCATAACAAAGAGCCATAACCTCAAATTGCAGTTGAAAGTTGAACAACGTTGTTACATTGCAAACTATTTCAAAAATATTGACATGAAAAACGTAAAAAACATCACAGTCCTTTATTATTTACATTGATAGGTTTGTGCAGTATATTGAATAAAATAGTAGGGTAGATTTTGAAAACAGTAACGGATATGTATGTATATAGAATGCATATTAGCTACGATCTTCATCACTTGATTATAATGTAATTCAAAAATCTGACAACGCTGTGATATTTTGCTCTACTACCCATTTGAAAACGTCCAACTTTCGTTAACATCAGAAAGTGGTCAACGAAAAAGATACAGAATAACGTTTCAAAATTTTTCGTTCACACTTCCAATCGTTTGTAAACGAAATTTTTGCTGAACGAAATATTACAGAATAGACGCCTAAAGCAACATTTGCTAACGTTCGTTAAGAGTTTGAAAATAGGTTGTACTATTGTTTACAAGGAAATGGAAACCATTTTGAACATTTATTAAATTAATCAACATTTTTGTAGTTCGATATTCAACACTTTTTCATTTTGTTGTCAAATAAATTTTTCTGCTTTATTGTTACACCCTATATAATTATGACATACCGTGAGAAAGCATTTTTTACGGGATTTCTCATGTCATTTTTGTTCTCCCTCTCCACCCTAGAAACGGTTTTGAAATTTTTTGATATCTCTTTTTGTTCACGAGATACAACCCATTGTAAGTTTTAAAATTGACACCCTATATATAGAATAATAATCATACCAACTGTAACAACCGTTATTTTTGGAGTAGAGTAGGTAGATATAAGTGTGTAACAAAAAAATTGGTCATACATTGTATCACTTATGCCCAATTTCACCAACCATTTTCTATAATTAAGTAACAAATAAATCAGATTTAGGAAATCCTAAATGCAATTTACGTTTTTCCACGCGTTAATAAATCCCTAAGAATGAAAAGAAATACCTATTTTATAATCACTGTTTACTTAGGAAGTGGTGAATTCCTAAATCCGATTTAGGTATTACCCGACTTTATGAAATGGTTGGTGAAATAAAAATTAGGTCTATTGAACCTTATTTTCCTTGTACCAAAGTGCTCAGAAAAAGGATATTCTTGAGTTGGAAATTCAAATCAATATTCTTAACGTTGCTCTTAAGCAGCTGAATATTTTTTTCATGACATATTATGGTGTGGTAAAATACACTAGGTGAAACACCGGGGTGGAATCAATATTTTTAGCCTTTGTTTGTTTATAAAGAGATTCAACACAATTTTGACCTCCCCACTTTTTTGTAGGATAAAGAGTAATCAAAAATGTAACAACATTGGAATGGAACATACATTATTAAACTGGTTTGTCTCCTAGTATTTGTTTGTAAAATGTTAGACGGCTTAGACGGTGCAGCCACTTGCTTGACTAATGAATTAAAAATATAAAACGTATTTTCGACGTTTCCAATAAAACTTCATTTTTAAATTATTAATAACACAAAATTTAACATGTTCAAATTTACCTACTTCTTCCTGTATACATACTATATAGTATATATGCACCAATTGAATGGCGACCGCACGGTCCTGATCTTAACCAAATAGATATTTTTGGGGATTAACCAAAAGCTATGTTCATTTCGTGGAAATATGGAGTCGACCTTCTTCAAATGTCAAGAAAAAAAATATTGCTCCTGTTTTAATGTATTTTTATTAAAAGACGGTTTTTTATAATGTCGGTAATGACTGATAACCAAAATGAACTTCTAAACAAGCTTGCTTGCTTACTAACAGCTTCTACCCAGGTTTCATTACTTCTGATGTATTCACCGCCTTGAGGGAAAGGTTAAAAAAGGATCTTCTGTAAGTTCCTTGTGGCATTACTTATTATTTTTTTCTCTTATTTTTTGGGAATCAAACCACAATAATGTTTTTTATTTCGACGTTTCGGTAGCGTTCCAGCTACCGTTGTCAAGATTAACTAGTAATAAAAAAATTTTTGGTACCTATCTGACACAACGAAAAAAACATGACAACTAGACAATCAATAATATTTTAAAGTTTAAGACTACAAAACTTTGTAGTCAAATTTTATTAAGGTCCTTTCATAGTAGATCACATCTCTGGTAAAATAAAATAAAATATTTTATTTCACATTCATATTTTTTTCGTTGTGTCAGATAGGGACCAAAAATTATTTTATTATTAGTTAATCTTGACAACGGTAGCTGGAACGCTACCGAAACGTCGATATTAACAATAAAAAACATTATTGTGGTTTGATTCCCAAAAAATAAGAAAAAAAGGATTTAAATTTTCAACTTCAATAACTTTTTTGTGTATACTTTTATACAAAGATAATTACGGTTCAATCAACAAGAGACTCCAGATTAAGTGGTATAATTTATGATCAATATTTTTGTTACATGAGTAGAATATTTTTTGACCAAACCTATTTTTAAACAGCAATTGTTAAGTTATCAGTTTCACATTCTAACAATTCGTAATTATATTGAATCTGAATACTGATTTGTGAATAAACAAAATGAAAATGTGATTTTTCTATCTAAAGCTGAAACCGAGTATTTGTTTATGAAATTCATATAGCTTTGGTGGAATACTTTAATCATCTGACACTAACACTAATACACATTTTAATAACTTGGTTATTCTCTTCATGTAAACTGAAGCTATGGTTGTTCATCAATATCATAATGTACTGAATTTATTCCACTTGAATTCTCTTCTACGAGGACAAACATTTTTCACTTTCTTTTTCTTTTTTAAAACTATTTTTGCACTGTTTCAAAGGTATTCAAATATCCTTTCTAAAGTTTCACCCCTGTACTTGGTTAGATAAATTCAGTCAGGGTCATGGTTCATCATAAATTGAACTATCCGTAAAACCGCGTGTCCTCTATATAGGACTTAAAATCAAACAGTCTTACTGGAAACACTTGCCAAAACAGGAACACAGCAAACTCCTAATCAAAAAACCCTTGGAGACGCTGGCTAACGAAATATTAAACCTCCACAGTTGCCAGATAAGGACAGTGACAGGTTCACTCAACCGTCAATGTACCCTAAGGAAGCACATGCATACAATTAGCATATATAGGGAGGAACCTATCTGTTGGTTGTGCATGGAAGAGGAGGAAACAGCCTCTCACAATATCTTCGATTGTTAAGCATTATCTTCTTGGAGATATAGACTACTAGGTCCTAAGCATACAAAGGAGAATTTCTCCAAGAAGGACCTAGTGAGAAGACTGTTGAGCCTGATAAGGGCTACTGGTCTCTTCACATAAACAGCACAAAAAGTTTAAATGCTGAAGTGCCGAGGACTCTGAGTCTCTGACTGGTGATGTTGAAGCAATCAATCAAACTATCTGTAAAACCGTGTCCTCTATATAGGCCACTAGTTTAACTGGGAGGATTTGGAGTAGCTCTAATAGTTGTATTTTCCTCTTCTCCAACGTGTTTTTGTCTGAGTCCCTGTAAGTTCTCACAGACCAAAGTATATGAGTGGGTGTTTCATCCCTCATTTTCTGCACATAGGCTCACTAACTTTGTCCATTTTGTGCAGGTGTTTCCTCGGGGTGCAGTGTTCAGTCACCAGGTGTGTAACTGTTTTCAAATTTTTCTTACAGTTATAATAACCTGGTTTAGAGATTTTTGTCTACCTTGTTCTGTCAACTCTTTGTTTGAAGGTGACCCTCTGTCAACTTCCATTTGTATTGGTGTCCATTATCTATACAGTTTTGGAATTTTCTTCTTCTGCAATACTTTTTGAATCCATAGAACTGTTCGGACCTTTTGTCCTCCTCCACATAGGTGATCGTTGGTGTTAAGCAGTATTGTCCATAATTCTTTTCCATTGCCGGGAAAGCCTAGTTGCCTTGTTTGTAATTTTTTCCGGATGGGTGTGTTCTTTAATTTAGTTTGGAACTAAGGTCACTAACAGACATTTAACTTCTTTAGATATTTCTAGTTTTTCTCAATATCACCTCACCATAACCTTTCTATAATTCTCGGAAGTTGTCGGCTTTCAATGGCTAGAAGGATGTTAATTTGGTTATCGAAACAAGCATCAGACAATGAAAATGTGTTATTATCATTAATAGTACCAGAATCTCCTACTAAGTTGTACTTTGTATGTAGTTAGTTTAGTTTAAAACCGATAAATAATTTTGCACAAACATGTCATTTCACATTAGCTATTCATTCTGTATTAACATTTTCTGATGTCATCCATATTTGTCTCATTTATTTCATGTCATCTCATGGTCGGGTGTATCATATGCAGTCTAATCATACAAGAAAAACTTCATATGTTAACCGAAACCGATTGTATCAGTTTGCATTTCACTTAGGGCAGCAGTGGCTATGTACCGCGGGAGTTCCACCACCAAAACGGGTAAGTACTTTTGATTTTGTAAATTCATTTTAAAAGTGGGTTAAATTCATTCGTACCTTTGGAATATTGACGTTGTTCACTTCTTAACCAAGCTAGGACCTTTAAATTTTAACAGGAATGACATATTACATACAGCTTGTCAAACGTGTGATGAGACGTGTAAATGTGATGGGCTGCGTATAACATAGAAAGAGAAAGTATTGAGAGGACGAGAGATTGATATCTGCGATCTTAATTCGTCGTTTTATCTCCAACAACTAATGAAATTCGATCGCCATAGTCGGCGTTTACATTTGAAGAGTGGAAGTAACAAAGGTGACAAGTGCCAAAATTTATATTTTGAGATAATTAAGAATATTATAATAAAACAACAAATAAATGATTCATTTTTTATTTGTTGAAAATTTAGCTTAAGAGCAACACGGAAAACTAGTTTACAACAAAAAAACAGTTATATAAGAACATTTTGAACAAATAGTGACTTAAAAATAAAAATAGAAACGTGATAAGTGCCAATACAAAATAACACACGAAAATACTAAGAAAGCGTCTTATTTACTTATTTGCTACTCTCAGCACCATTTTGAGCCACTTCTTTTACTCCCAAACAACAATAATAACACTAAAGCGCGAATTATTGTGAACTGACAGCAGAAAGGCGAATGGCACTTGTCTCCTTTGTTAGGAAATAGATCATGTAGTTAACGGTGGCTCCATCTTTGAATGAATATAAAAAGTGTTTTATGAAAATTGGCACCTATCACCTTTGTGAGGACATAAACAGAGGCATATAACACCGTTCTATGGGTCTAACGCAAAATGAAAATTTTTGGCACTTACCCCCTTTGTTACTTCCACTCTTCATTTATTAATTTTGTTGGCTCCAACCTCCGAATAATGAACCTACTGAAGAGTAAACAGACATATTATCTGGTGCGAACATAAACAATGTCAAAGTTTATTTATTTATTTTACTGGATTCCTCAGATGCTGCCAGGTCCTATTATAGTTAAAATAATACCCTTCTTGGTGTGCGTCACCGATTGTGACGAATATCCGGGTTTTCGGCATGTCGTTTACTTTATTTGCTATTTTGACATATAGTTAACCTTAAATTTGATAAATAAGATCATCAGTATAGTATTTAGCCAAATTCGAAAAGGCTATGCAATTAATAATTACCAGCTTCTTTTTCTAACTGAAAATACTTAAGAACTTCCAAAATACTGATGTTTTTCCGTGTATTCATGCATATTTTTGTATTATTCATATAAATAAAACAATAAGATTAATATTCACTTTTCATAAATAGGTAATAATTGACCGTAAACAACAAAGTACAGACCTGTCAAGAACTGTCAGTGTGACAGTAGAAAAAGACGTAAGACTTATTGCCGCTACGAAAGTAACGCCTTCATAGTATTTTAAGCTCTCGATTAATAGGTTTCGCTGGCGTTTAATCTAAACATCAACCAATCAAATTTTTGTAAGTCAAAGATTAGGGTTAACGTTTATAAAACATTCAAACGGTTCATTAATGTGATATTTTGATTAGGATCAATCACATACCTGCCTTTTTTTCCATTTCTTTTCCTACGTAATGTGATAGGAGATTAACAATCGATGACGCACACCAAAAAGGGTATGGTTGAAATAATACCCTTCTTGGTATTAAATGGACGTTTTGGTCAGTGATATTTTCATCTATAGACGTAAGGGACGAAATTGACAGCCGCGCAAAACAAATTATTAATTTTCAGTTTTTTATTCCCAAAATACTCGTTTCATGTTTAATAATTTATATTCACTCGTTGGACCCCTAAATGCTAGAGGGCGCTGTTTTATTTCTTTTTAATATTGTGTTTTCACGTAACAATTTTAAATGGAAGCATACAACTTGAAGTAGGCCTTTAAAAAGTTAGTTATAAAAACACTGCAAACCGCAAGGCGATATCTCTTTCCTATCCTGAGATATCGTAAGAAACAGGTAAATGGCGGGAATTGATCTTTCAACGTCTAGAAGACTAGAGAAGTAAGTTGTACTACATTTTTTCAATTATTATATAAGAATGTTATATTTGTTTTCAAGCGAAAATATCAATAAAAATCGATATTTGCCCAGCAACAACAAATACAGATGAGGCGAAGTAAAGTTAAAAAGTTCCAATAATAAAAATATTGAGAGGCGAAAAACGAGAGTTAAAATCATTCTTCGTTTACTAACAACGAAGGCCTTCAATGTGTCTTATTGATATAATTATACTATTTTAGATTGTACCCATATCACATGGTCCTACACCAAAGTTTGAATGCTATAGAGATCGATACCAGGTTAGATTTTCGCAACTGGCTCTCACATAGATAAAGGATATATATATATAGTGCGATAGATAGGAAACTGTTCACATTATATTTGAACAATGCGGCTGGCGCCACCTTGCGGGTTTAGGAAATAACACCGACTAAAGATTTGGCGGAATGTTTAAAATTTTCAGTTCAAATCAATATTCATGTTAATTCTGAGCATTTGGATTACGGAAAGAAAAAATAAAACACTTTTCCTACAATATATTTTTATTAACATTAAGTATATAACTAGAATTAAATTATATTCAAACATTTAAGATTTTTCATTTTTTTTTGAATATTTTAATTACTTTTCAAATTTTTGTGCAGCATATATTTCCATCTTATCTGATGATTTTTCAACTTTTTGTTTCCCTTTTACAATCTTATTAATGTTTTTCAACCATACAAATAAATGAAATTTGGAAACATACTTAAAAAACAATCTGAACGTATCATGATCCTCACAAAGAAAAACATCCTCTGTAAATTCATTTTCCAATAATGATCTCAACACTGAGGTAATGTTCGGCAAGTGACATAATTGAGGCAAAATGTTACTTAATAAAAATATACATTTGTTGAAAATTTTATTGAAATTAGTAGAAGGTGCCAGCAAAGCATTTGCGGAATATGCTCTAGCATCTATAACAAAATACTCTGGTTCTTTTCGGTCACCTCCTACCAAATCCTGCAACATATGTCAGCTTCCCTTTTTTTAAAAGACTACTTGAGTCTGATTTATATTCCGGAAATTCAATATTTGGAAGGCTGAAAAAAGGTATTGGCATTGAAACTGGGGAAGTTAACATATGTTTTAGGTTATCCAAGCCTTCCAAGTTATCATTTTCACAATTAGAATAGTGAGAATGATTTGATAAAAAATTATTCACAATTAGCGATTTAAATGAATTTACAAAGGAAGCTGCGTTGGGATTTATATTCCTAACACCATGACTTCTAATGGAGCCAAAAAAATTTTCTAACGGATCCTGATTCATGTGTTTTGTACATAAAAAGGCGACACCATCTTTTTGGAATTGATCCCATAGATATAGAAATCCTTTCAAAGTATGGATCCAATTTTTTATTGAAGGGGGAACAATTCTGGCTTTCTTTGTACAAAAGAACTCCATTGTTTGGAAAACTTTAATAGCTTCCATCCAAAACTTTTTATGTAATGATTTTGATGAAACAGCACATTTTAAATCTTGTGGGTGTTTCATTTTAATGCACGTACCATTGACACTGTCAAACACCTTATTCATGAACAATAAAAATTCGGCAGTTTCTTCTGCCTCTCTTGGCATTCCCTCTGAATTATTTGAATTATTGCCCATAGCCATTCTCTTCATTACAGCTGCCACATTGTTGCTGAAAACTTGTGCTGCCACAGACACTTTCATTTTTTTGGTGTTTTCTATGTGATGCACTGTTATTTTTTTGCAGAGCTTATAGTCATCATCCTCAGAGTTTTCAATTTCAAATAGTTTGTTGAGGTGGTCCTTTTTTTGCAGTTTCATTAGAATTTTTCCTCCACTTAAAACGAAGAGAATACTTAAATAAATTATTTCTTATACCTTTAAGTAGGTGTGGAGGATCATAGAGAGGGACGACCTCTTTACCTCCAATGAGAACACCAAATAACCTATTATCTTCTCCTTTTCGAAGAAAATACTCTCTTGTCTGGGCATACAACTTGTTTATGGCTGCAACATTAGCAGTTCCCTGATCACAAATAATTGTTTTGACATGTAAACCAGCATCTTGACATGATTGGACCACCTCTTTTATTGTTTTTACAAGCATGTCCGTTTTCATTCCACCTTCATTGAAATAATATGCTAATGGTTGTTTCCACTTCTTGCATACTCCCCGTGCCATAAAAACCATTACTTTATCAGCTATAACTGGTTTTCTTCCTTCTTCACCACCATTGTCCTGAAAGCCATCAATAATATCTTTTTTTTTGTTATATTTGAGAGTAGGATCTAGGGCCATTTCATCGAACATAACGCTGCAATACTTATCCATTTCTGACATGTTTTTTGTCTGAACTGCGAGTGAGTCCATGATAGCTGGATTTATTCCCGTATTAAAAGGAATTTTTCCCAGCAGGTTTGTGAGAGTTTTTCTCGATGGTGCAGCAAATAATTTTCTAATTAGTTTGTACCCCTTAGGGCTTTGCTTAAGAAGTGACAAAAAAAATATTTTTTCATCAAGGGAATACCTCCTTCCCTTAGGTTTTACTCCTTGGCACCTCACTTGGGACATAATAAAATCATAAGTCGTTTTATTTACTTTGGTTTTCAAAACTTCGGCTGTATAAGATATTTTTTCCAGTACCTTTATCCTTTTTTTAAGAGATGTACGACCAAAATTTAATTTCTTTGAAATTTTTCGAAGACTGGAAGCTACCCTATAAAGCTTTTTTGCTTTTGGTGTTAGTTCCGAAGCTTTTCTTACACCGATGCTAGAAAGCAACCTTGTGGATTTGTTTAAACCTGAAAATAAAAAAAATATTAAACTCACATATTACATACAAAGTATATAATGGACTAAAAATTACATACTGAAACATAAAAAAAACTAACCATTTTTAAAATCTGATTATGTCAAAAGTAAGGTATTTTATTAAGCATTATTTATTAAAAATCCAACTTCCTAAAAATTAATAATGGTTTTGTTTAATCTCTACATCTTTTATCATTTATTTTACAAAAAAAAACTTACTTGAAATTTTTGTTGGAGTACATATCATGACCTCGGATTGCATTTTTTGTTCTGGTGTGATAGGTTTAGATGAAGAAACTGGTAAAACTTCTTCACAAATCAATTTTGAAGTTGATGGCATGGAAATGTTTACTGTTTCTGCTTCAGGTGACCCTATTTGCTCCGATAAACTATGCTCTAAAGGTGGTTTAACCATTTTGGCAGAAGAAACTGTAAAAAAAACATATTTCTTTTATTTATCCTAAGTACTTATAGTTATTATTAGTATTGCTGCTTCACTGGTATCAATAAGACATAAAAAATGTATAATTAATAGATTTGGAAATTGATTAAACTCACCTTCTTTCCTGTTAGAAGCATTAAGAAATAGAGATGGAATTGCATCCTGTTTTAAGGTCGATTTATTTCTGGTTCCAACATAGCGGGCTTCTGCACTAAAGTGAATAGTACAAATACGGTAGGACTTTCGGACTCTTTCCATAGGCTTCACCTTTAAGTCTTCTCGGCCAATTGCATTAATCCAAATATCATACAGCTAAAACAAAATTTTATTTGTTACTTCTCCTATCTTTTGTGAACTATTATTAATATATATACCTATATAACATTATGTTGACTTAATTTTTTACACCCTTAAATATAAGCAAAAATAGGCATGCAGGATGTTATGCCGTTTTTGTTAACCATTGTTATTGTTAACTTCAGGTCACATAAAATTTCTACAAAATATAGACCCTATCATGGGCAAGAATGACATGCACGTTTGGATAAAGTTAATGGCATATTTTTTTACTTACCATTTGATCTTTTGGAAAAATATGCATTTGGGCATCCTTGTTATAATTGTTACAGCCATTAACGCAACAGTTAAAAACCATGTCGAAAAAGTTCTTAATTAAGCTTAAAATCACAAAAAAAATGTAGGAATCGAAATGATTAAAGAATAACACAAAACTATATACGCACAAATCAAACTACACAACTTACTAAACACCAATGACACCAATAATAATAACGAAATAATCATGAAATAATATACTTGTAAAATAAACTTGTTGCCGTAGGTACCTCTCAGCTGATCGATCGATAAACGCTGGTACACAATGCGCAATCGCGGAGCTGTGTTGCGCCCTCTGATGAGTTTAGGAAATAAGAATATGTAGTGAACTTTCACGCTAATTAAAGTTACCAGAGCATGGGCTCTCACATATGATACACGACATTGAGGCTGCTGTTTTCTCTACCCGTCAGCGATTGATTTTATGCATTAAAAATGATAGACGACATTTTGAACATCTAGGCTGCACTATTTAGTACCTAGTTATTTATGAAAGGATTCAATTGTTCGATTTATCACATTATTTTAAAATTCGTTCTCATTGCTAGTAGCGACAGCTAGCAATTTAGTTAATCTAGTGGCAACCATAACATTAGTATGCTAACAGTTTAAATTACTGCAGACCAATGTTAGATCTTTTCATTCAGGCTAAATTTAATCATTTCTTCTAGACCTTGGAAGAACAAAACTCGACATTTGCCTGTTTCTTACAATATCTCAGGATAGAATAGAGATATCGCCTTGCGCTTTGCGGTGTTTTATTACTAATTTAGTCCACTTTTTAAAAACCTACTTTAATTTGTATGCTTCCATTTAAAATTTTTACGAGAAAACACAATATTTAAAAAAAATAAAACTACGTCCTCTACATTTATGTTATTGATCAGATTGCTTCATATTTACAAATTTTCGATTGTTCAACAGAAGCTCTTTCAAACAACATCAAGTTTATTGAAATCGGTCAAGCAGAATCGGAATTACCGGCCTTTTTTCGTAACAAGGCTCCCACTCTCCCCCACCCCTTATTTGAAGAGATAGACTTGAACTTGTTTAAGTCTATCGACGACCCAGCACTGTAGTGGAACGCGTTTGATGCGAAGCAAGTTCGGACATGGTTAGTACTTGGATGGGTGACGACCATGCCAAGGAAAACCATCGTATAGGGCCCGTACAGCCTGCAGCGGACTAGCATATCACAGTTCGCAGGCATTATACCAATGAGCACGAGGTATAATGTAGATATGTCGTCTTTCTGAGGAGACGTAAAACTGAGGTCCCGAGTCCATGGATGTTGGGCTAGTTAAAGAACGCTACCACCGGTTGGAACACTAGTGGGTTCGCCAAATTTTCCGGTTAGGGGTAGAGTGCTCCCGGCGTCGGTGATTAGCCTCAGTCGCAGAAATAGACCGACGTTAAAAAACAGAATAAAAAAAAACTTGTTTTATTAAAAATATGCAGAATTTGTCGAGGAATCTGAATATAATATTAAATACTCTCCTTAATTGAGTAAATTTTGAATAATGTAATAATAATATAATATGTTTTATAATTTTAACTGCCAAATACGCCCTCTAGCGGTGGACCTACAATTCTGAAAATAATTTCCAGGCGTTTCTCGAGGCCACTTTTGTTACAAATTTTTTTCTCCCGAACCTGTGCTATAATCCACTCCTGAGATATAGCCAACGGCTGTTCTTAGTTGGCCACCCGGTACATAATTGTAGCTACAATGTCAGAAGCTTTTCACACGCCTGGTATAGTCTAACAAATTGTAACTCATGAAAATAATTAAATACCTGTTTTTTTTTTCGAATTTAATTATAAAAAACTGTGTTTCAATATAGAAAAAGCGGAGATCTAGACATCGGTTCCATCGAAAAAAGATCCACGTGGGCACAAAACGACGTATGCGACACCAGCAATTACTCCTTCAACAACAACTCGAACTCGGTTAGCTCTTCTTCGGATCCATCGACGCTACGACATTGTCCAATGGGCAGTCTCTTATCGGAGAGTGAAATACATGTAAGTACCTTTTATTTGACGAATTATTTTCTTTCAAGTGTCATAAAGGCGGTTAATTTTGCCTAACATATCTAGTTATATATAAAAAATAGTATATTACGTAACGTGTGTGGTAAGGAGCATTTTACGCACGAATGGAAAAGTTACGCACGATGCCGCGTAGCGGCGAGTGCGTAATTCCGTGAGTGCGTAAAATGCTCTACAACACGAGTTACGTACTATACTTTACCTACGACCTACTTGTACTTGTATTTTTTATAAAAAGCATGAGAAATAATAGTTACATAATTAGAGGTGCTTGGTAAACTCCATCTCTATTACTCTATTACCAATGAAAGAAGCACATTAAAGAACTAACGTTTAATCATTATTAATATATTGTTGATAATCGAAAGTCCATTTTTCAATTATAATCAATAAATATACATAGCCCTTTGGGCTTTTCATTGTTAAACGTGGCCATATCGAATGTTTTCAAATAGTAAATTTTGAATAAAATGGAGACGTCTATTGACAGTTGCTAAGATGTTGCTAGGGAAGCCGTGCGATTTACTTTACAGCTGTGCGTTTTTTTTACAGTGCGTAATAGACGTCATTACATTGATACCGACTGTGTGTTATTGACTGATTACAGGGGGGGTCGTAGGTAAAAGGGTTTTTTAATAGAAGCTTGTCAATATTGCCAGACTATAGATGTCATGATGGTGTCGATTATTTCATCACTCATACCATATCACTTTGGCAAGGGGCTCTTCTTAGTTGGGTCTCCAACGATGCTGACCGTACTTCGAATAATCTCCAGATTGGTTTGTCATTTCGGTCTGCGAAGTCTGCAGGTGATGCTGTGGCAGGCATTAACTCGGCTTTGAGCAGATTTCATCTGCATTTTGCGTGGGCCTTGCACCTACATCCGCAAGATTTGAGAGCAATAATAGAAAAATATTCCATTCCGTCCGTTCAATGATTGGGTTTCGGGTGATTTGAAAGAGGGCCCCAAATTTTTATCGAAAAATCTTGAAATTATCGTATATGGACGAATCCAACTCGCAAGCTTCACCAGATGGCAATGCATGCACAAAATGTTTGACATTGGTGAGATTGTCACCAACGCTACCTAATAATAATAACTAATTTCTTTCGACTCAAACTTAATGATTGGAGTTTATTGTTATCTATCGTTAGGGTGACCACCAAGGTCTGCGGTTTGACTTTACTAGATTTTTTTGTATGGCTACCAGCTAATAAGCTGTACTTGAAGTCAACATAGCCCAGGTCATAACACAAATTGAGTCGCATATAGTCATTGAAAATTATACCACTCTTATCAGTGCCACCGCGAAAATCCGCGGCTAACATTTCAACGATGTTACATTCCATACATAACAGTTACATGAGAACTCTCACAGAGATTCTTTTACCCATTAAAAACAGCCACCTGTTGGATGGAAACTCGATGGAAACCCAGCAACCTGTCCTCGATGGAAACCCCTTCAGTAACACCAATTTAATATAGAGATTTGGTCATTTTTTTACTGACGCACAGCTAAATTGTATTTCCACCTCAACCTAACGGTTTGTTCGAGCACTCACATTAAGTTCCGCAGCAATTCGTCGGTTACTAGCTTCAACAAGAGCACAAAAATTGACTAGTTTCACTTAATGGACATCGAAGTTTTTAATTTTTGCTTCATCTCTTGTAGTGATTGGTGGAGGTCTATCTGCTCATGAAACAATGAATGAATTTGTTGTTGTTGTTGTTTAGATTATTTCACTTATCGTAAAATTTTCACATAATCTGACCAATCTCAATTCTAATTGGTCTATCAGCATGGTATTTTCAACGACGTGTCCATGGATACGGATGACAAAGCAAAGTTTGACAAAAAGTTGCTGCAGACGTCAAAATGAGTAGTTTCGGTCATAGATAAAAAAATACTCATAGATGGGAAAGTGACCCGTGGCTCTCTCTATTTGTACGGGTGGCTCCACCTTGAGAGTCCCGTCAGTACCTCTAACACAAATCAGATGGTTGTCAACTTCGCTAACAGCCGAAAAAGGAGATTCCTGTAATTTTACAGTTTTTGGCGGCATATTCAAAATTATAGTAATTTCACTTTTAAAGCGAAATGACACTTATGGTCTATTTTTTGATATTTGGACCATGGACCATATAATGCCTGAAGTGGGAAAAATAAAGCAAATAATCATCAAATTCACATATTTTATTGAATTAAAGAAGTATACAATAAATGAAACATTTTTTTACATATTTCAATGACAAACATGAAGAAAAATAAATGTCAGAAATTCAACAACAATGCTGGGAAGGTCAAAACTGTATGGAAGAATAACTACTTCTGTCACGTTTTATTTAACGAAACATGTCTTTTTATTAAGATGAAGCTTACCGGGTGCAAACCAACTACGAATACTCAACACATACACAAATGAGCGAAATATTTTTTAAAAACAAAAACTGGACAAACTCACGATACACGTCGTAAAACTTTGTTCTGCATTTGTCAGGCACATAGAAGTCAGGCAGTTGTCAAGATAGGATCATAGATAACACGTTAAGATGTCAGCGCTGATATATGTGGAAGAATCTGCAACAACCACTAACGGCGTTAAAGTTTTCATTCTGGTTCTCATCAAATTAGTACTGACGAGACTCTCTATGTGGCAGCACCCTCCCGCCTTCAGAGATCCCCTACCCTGGTTTCGGTGTTCATTGAAATCAACCGAAATATTGGCGAACATTTTACACCGGTCATCATTATACCAATTAGATGCTATGGTAATCAGAAATTATCGGAAGGAATTACACAAGTGCATCAAAATTATCAGGTTTATTTTGGTGCACTAGAAATAAAAGTATTGTATTTTTGGGTTTACTTACGGTCACTTTTTTTTGAATAGAACTTGAAGAATCTTGCCCAAATCGCGATATTTCAAAAAATTTTAAAATTTGGCATAATATGTCAAAATTACAAATGCGCAATTTTAACAGTCGTTACTGTAGTTACGGACCTACACGGAAATTTTTGATAGCTGGCGGGAAATTTTCAGTAGTAATAACCCAAGGACATTGATAATTGTTCGAAAAAATCTTATGACAGATTTCGAAAGCTTGTTGCTTGGAAACAGACCGACGCCGTAGGCGGAGGTCTGTT
>CAJUYI010000406.1:303571-330355 GCA_910591695.1 Galerucella pusilla
TGGAGGGCCTTATAGACCCACTCACCACAAACCTAACCTAACCTAAGCCATGGTGCAGGTGGTTTGCTAATTTTTACTGTTTTCAATGGTGCAAGGAAATCAAATGCATTTAAAATGTGTTCACTAAAGAAAGTTACTTTATCATGAACCCCTTCAATGCCAAAAATGGAATATTCGTAGCTAGCTATAGGCTATAGTTCTCTTCACGAGCTAAAGAAACTGACTTGACTTTTGAATTATGCTTGAGATACCTAGGTACAATAAAAAATAAAACCATAAAACTTTTCGGATTCACCATACAGAGCCGCACTATACCCGCACCACCGTCCATAAATTTTAATAAGTCTGGCAACTCCTTTGAAGTTGTTGAAATGTACCGCGTTTTTTGTCATCGGTCATAAATCATGCAGATAACAGCAAAAATGTGTTATACGGGGGTCAATCGGCACCGTGATCAATATGTTTACTCGGAAGTATGTCTACGAGGGACAGGCGTTAAATATTGATCATATTTAATATTTATGAATACTTATTTATTTCTTTGTAAATGAAACCAACTGTTTTCAAATAACTTCACAATATATTAAAAAATGGTAATTCTAATATATTATGGAATTATTTGGGAACAGTTGGTTTAATTTACAAAGAAATGAGTAGATTCATAGACTTATAAATACCAGAGACAAAATATTTCATTGATAAAATGCTTTTTAAGGCGATCTATTATTGTTTTTAAAAAAGCTATAAGTGCAAGAAAGAAAGCATAGTCCTTGTCGGGCGCGTGCTCAAAATGACAACAGTGTAATTATTGGGCTGTTGATTTTCATCACCAGTGGGGTACGGTTCAAAATCTACCATCAATAATTAAATATATTACGTTTTTTTATTGGATCATGATTGCAGGATGTAATAAGGCAAGGAAAGTGAGAAATGTTTTATTGTCATTCAAAATTTACAAAAACTGTATAGACAAATCGATAAACAAGTTTAAACGTGAAAAAATAACAAAATGAAAGAGTGATATGGGTATATAAATGAATAATGAATTGAAATACTTATAGGTATGTATTTATTTATCCAGTTTTAAAATAATACCTAGTACAAGGTAATCTCAACCATATACCAACATTGGTAGTCACAGCTACTTGTTTGGTGACTACTGGTGCTTAAGAAAATTGAATTCATTTCATTAGATATCAGGTTAATCATTCACATTTTGATTGAATAGTTCAAACTTCGCAACTTTTAAACGATATTAACAATATAAATATTCTTACTTTAATATAAATATGAACAAATGAAAAATATATAAAAAGCACACAAAATATGGAAATTTGATAACTTATGATGTACTAGTAGACTGTCCTGTCCGAATGTTAGACTGCCCGCTATTCGTTTGGGTGTCATATTTGATTTCAACAATAATACAAATACTATGTGGTTTTCACAATGATTCTTACATTTTTCAAATAATGTATTTTGTATACTAATTTGGTAGTGGTTTATTTAATTAACACCAAGAGACACCAAAACCCTTCTTCTACACCTCTGATATTTACAAACACTTATACCACGCCACGCCACTAAAAAGATAACCTCACCTACCTATGAAAAGTTAAATTTGGGTTTAAATGTTCCACTTTCTTACAAACAACACAAGAATTTACCATGGTTGGCCAAACAAAGTAAAATTTCCACAATAAGTACTAAAAAAACACCTTATAATAGTAAAGTAAGCACTAAAAGAGCTATATATCACTTCGGCAACATAGCAAAACTACGCGTATACTTTTAGTCATTCAATAAAGTACTAAAACATATGGGGTGTTGCCAAAGCGCTGTTTTGTACTTATTGTTCGTTTTTAATTCAGGAATATTTGCAAAGTTTAGTGATTATTTAGTAATGTAAGGATCAATCAATTCAAAATTGAATGGTCTATGGAAATTTTTTTTCAATATATGCATTATAAAAGCAGTGTTCTCCAGTTCTTTAAATATACCTAAATTATTTCGAAATACTTTCTCGAAATTATGGAGATCTGTCAACGACGCAATCTGGAGGGAGAGAGATAAAATTGAAAGATAGAATGATGATTGATTGCCTCAAAATGTAAACAATGTGGTCTCCTTTATATTATAAGTCAATGAGTAGATTCCACAGAGTAAGAGTGAAACAGTGAATTTCACGAATATTTATTTATGAATACATACATACATACATGTTTGCATAAAAATACATATCTTCGTATCATAATTTAACATAACGTAACATAGTGTGTTTTAACTAATTTATAAAAATTTGGGCCCTGATCGGTGAGCGAGAACATTCAGTCCTATGCCCTTAAGTTTGCGAATAGTCTCGACAAAGATATCTTTCAAATCTTCAACATTTACAGAATTTTTTGTTAAAAAATATGAAATAGGTTGTTTCCAGTTATGAGAAATCCCTCTTACCATAGTCACTAATGCCGAGGTAGCTATGTTGGTGGATCTTTTGTTTCCCAAATCTTCAAATCCTCCTTCCACTGCTGACACCTGTGAAATATAATTCGGACATTATATATAAAATAGTATCAAAGACCAATTATACGTTACGACTTCCAAACATTTTATCCTATAGGTATAATTAAGATATTTGTATGATACATTACCTTGAAGTATCTTTGGGGCATCGAAAAAATGAAATATTGCCACGAATACTGGTACCACAACACTCAACAGAGCAATAAGATCGGTGAGAAGTACAGTACTTAATGCTCAAAAAACTAGGTTCAAATAAAACGTTTATTTCGCGCACTCAGTAGAACTCGTATCGACACTGCTAACTATTCAGTTTAAGACACTCTGTTAAACTAGCTAGCCCACCCGGTGGGCACTCGAGACAAACCGGCAGGACAAGGGATGCGCGAGAACAGGAGGGGACGATTTTAGGTTCCGGCGAGAGTAAGCAGACTTATTGAAATTTATGGACGGTGCCCGCACTAGATTTATAATTTATAATTCTATAAATGTATAGTCTGTTTCTTATTGTCTGACAGCACGCGAAAAGGTCACAGATGCTAGTCAGGTAGTAAACCATAAGCGTCACCGTTCATCTAAGGAATTTATTTACTATTTAATTTTATACCCGATCTGATATATAAAGGTAGGTAATATGAATCTAAATTCGGTTAGTTAAAACAACTTGATAATTTCCAAGAAACATTACAATAGGGTCCTACTAGGGATTGTCCTAATGACTACTTAGAAATTTTGCAGGTATATACGGTGAAACTTGGTCTCGCCCAAATTTGTATAATTTGTTTTGCTCAGTTTTGCATACCTACCTATTTTGAATGTTTTCAAGCATTTTCAGTTAGAAAAAGAAGCTGGTGATTATTAATTGCATAATACGATCCTGATGATTTTATTCATCAAATTTAAGGTTAACTTTGTGTCAAAATAGCAAATAAAATAAACGACATGCCGAAAACCCAGATATACGTCACAATCGATGACGCACACCAAGAAGGGTATTATTTTAACTACCTATATGGTTGAAATAATACCCTTCTTGGTGTGCGTCATCGATTATGACGTATATCCGGGTTTTCGGCATGTCGTTTATTTTATTTGCTATTTTGACATATAGGTATAGCTAAAACCTTAAATTTGATAAATAAAATCATTAGGATCGTATTCAGCCAAATTCGAAAAGGCTATGAAATCAATAATCACCAGCATCTTTTTTTAAATGAAAATATTTTAGAACTTTCAAAATACTGATGTTTTTTCGTGTATCTAGGCATATTTTTGTATTATTTAGATAAATATAACAATAATATCAATATTCACTTCAAATAAATAATAATTGACCGTAAGCAACAAAGTACACACCTGACAAGAACTGTCAGTGTGACAGTAGAAACAGACGTAAGACACATTGCCGCTACGAAAGTAACGCCTTCATAGTATTTTGAGCTCCCGATTGATAGGTTGCGCTGGCGCGTGATCTAAACATCAACCAATCAATTTTTTGTAAGTCATAGATTAGGGTTAACGTTTGTAAAACATTCAAACGGTTCATTATTGTGATATTTGATTATGATTTATCACAGACCTGCCTTTTTTTCCATTTCTTCCTACGTAATGTGATAGAAGGAGATTAACAATCGATGACGCACACCAAGAAGGTTATCTATTATTTCAACCATACCAATACATTTGTTTACGAATTGTGCAATTAATTTTTGTTATTATCGACTTAGGTATTTTATTCATGTTATGATTGTATTGTCAGCTAGTCCATACGGATCGTGTATTTATCCATACGTTATGGACAAAACGGATTTATCTTGATCTTCATTTTATACCTACCTACTACTTAGATAAATCTTTTTGTAAGTGTTGATTTTTCTGACAAAACCTTTATGACTTCTTATAACCAATTAATATAAGCAGAGTTGTAAGAATTAGATATGATCCTATTATGGATAATATAAAAGTTATTGATACCTACAGTTATAAACATTACAAGGCCGATATGTAGCAAATATCGTATGAGGTTGAAAATCGTAATCCGAGGTGCAGCTTTATGTCGCTTAAGACTTTTCGTAATCCCGATGAAAGATTACATCTTGATTCCGTCGAGGAAGGAGCAAAGCACGTACCTCGTAATTCTACCAGAAAAATCCCAATTTATGATATTTTGATATAGATAAGTCATCTCGCCTATTTATAATAACCTTTTTGGTGTGCGTCATCTTGAACTTGAAAATTTTGATTACTTAGTTGATGATTAGATTACGCGCAAGTCGGGAAAAATTACAGCACATTCAAAATATGATGCAGACGTACCTTTCGTAGCGGCAATGTGTCTTACGTCTTTTTTCACTGTCTCACTGACAACTTTCGTCAGGTCTGTACTTTGTTGTTTACGGTCAATTATTATTTACCTATGGAAGGTGAATATTAATCTTGTTATATATCTAACTAATACAAAAATATGCAGATACCTACACGGAAAAACATCAGCATTTCCAAGTTCTCCAAGTATTTTCAGTTAGAAAAAGAAGCTGATAATCTTTAATTTCATAGCCTTTTCGAATTTGGCTGAATACGATCCGAATGATTTTATTTATCATATTTAAGGTTAGCTATACCTATATGTCAAAATTCAAAATAGCAAATAAAATAAAAGACATATCCAAAACCCCGGTATACATACGTCACAAACGATGACGCAAACCAAGAAGGCTATTACAGTAGAAACTCGATTAACCGGACTAATTATTGTCGTTAGGCATTCGGATAATCGAAAATCCGGATAATCGAATGTACTAAGAAGAGCGGGTTTTGTGCATACATATGTTGTACATACGATGTTATGTATGTTATTTATTAAAAACAACAAATACATATCAATGAAAATCAATGTTTATTAAGAAATTATTAGGAGATACATCTTCTTAGATTATATACATACATGTACGTACATAATAAAACGTTCATGCTTGCATAAATTTGACTTGTAGGTAATTTTAATATAATGAGTCGGTAGTCCGGATAATCGCTAATCCGTATAACTGAGAGCCGGATAATCGAGTTTCTATTGTATAGGAACTATAGATGCATAATTTTGAGAGTCCTATTTTAATTACCTAATGAATTCTGCTTCTTTCAAATACTGCTTTTATGCAAAGCCCGTTTTTATACTATTTCTTTGAAGAAATACATATATCGTATAAAATTTATCTAGGTATATCTGATATTTTTCTGGTTTTCAAACTACCCCTGTAAAATTCTGAGAGTATTTAGAACATTTACGTTGTAGTATAGTGACCTTTTGGAATATGCAAGGGGCATTTGATAACAGTAAGAGGATGAGCCAGGATGTAGGTAATAGGATGTTAGGTCCACATCCACTGGCTTCTCTATATTATACACGGGTACTTACAAGGATTCTTCAAACTGAATTGCGAGAAACAGTGTATGTTATACGATATATCAACCAATACTCTTTGTTCCTCATTACAGGGAGATGCTTTATCTTATTAAAATATTGAAACATTTTGTTTTAAAAGGTTTTAATATATATAGGTATTATGTGGTTAATGTAGCAAATAATTCGCAAATCTAATGTCACTACACCAAATTTTAATTTTAAAATAACTTAATACCACAACTAAGCCATTAATAGGTAGTGTTCGAAAACGTAGGTTACTGAGCCAAAAGCGGCTATTTTGACAGATAAATATATCTATAGTTTTCGAATCTCCTGCGGCACAACGAAAGCGGTAACGGTAACACAAGTTTTTGTTGGTTATAATCATTTAATTTGACGCAAACTTTTGCTGCTCGCAAAAGCGTTTAAAAGTTAAAGGTGTTTCATGAGGAAATTGTTGCATTAGATCTGATTCGGATAGTCACATGTGATTTTACTAGAAGTTCTAGACGAAAACCAAACTTTCAAATCTGATTGTCCTTCTCAGACAACCGAATCCTACTTCTTTCCAAATTGTTCAAGACTCTACTACTTTTATTCATTGATAAGTATTAATAATATATGCAATCGCAGTGTTTATTGTTAATTGATCAGAAAAAAAACAGATATCACAAAATACAAACATAACATTCATTGAATTGAGGTTAAATCTATTCTTCGTCTTTTCGCTACTGCAACCGCTTTCTCTACCGTCCGTTAGCTACCGGTGGCATACATGGTGTTTTCAGATATCAATCCTCATATTTAAACCAATCGAAGGCGCGTATTTTGCATTGGGTGAAATAATCCACTTGAGTACCCTCACTGTTGAATTTGAAATAAAATTACTGTAGGTCCCAAAAAGATTACCCAATGTTCGAATAAACCTTTTCGTTAATACCTGAGCTACAGCCTGTAAAAAAATCTATATACTTATATCTATTAAGAAAATCATTTTATCATTTTTATCAGTCGAAGACGAGGATGTTTGCACCTGCACGAATGCATTTTGTTAAAAAAATATTGTTACGAACTCACTCATTCAGAAGCCGGTCCTGTCGCAAACTATGAATGCGATCTTTCTAGAAAGGTTCTCGAAGCGTACCAAGGTCAATGGTTTAACTCGAATGTTCCCGAATTATGAAGTATACGCAAAGGTGGTATATTCAAGAATTTTCTACAGATTCGAAGGACTATATTATATACGCGGATTTTCGAGTGAATCGAGAGTTGTTCAGTATACAGTGAGTGAACAGAAAGTGAATATAAATAGTGTTGAAGATAAATTAGGACAATTATTATACCGAGTGTAGATAAATTAATAGACATTAAGTAGTGTGTATATAAATTAAGTTTATTATAGTGTGTAAGTGTTTCTTTAATAAATCAATAGAAATTAGCCATAGTGAGTGTATATAATTTTATCCCACGGTAAAAACAGTTCAAATAAATAAGAAAAACATTACATTGGTGTCAGGTGTGGGGTAGTATAAATAAATAATTACGTAAAAATGGCTAAGAGACTATGTGACCTGAAAGTGACGGAACTAAAAGCAGAATTAGAAAATCGCGAGTTGGAAACGTCCGGTAAGAAGAGTGAATTAGTTGAAAAACTGAAAATAGCACTGGAAAGTGAAGACTTGGATCCAGAAACATTCTTATTCAATGACGAGTCCTCCACTCTAATCTCGTCAATTTCTGCTAACATTTCTGCTAATATGGACTAGAAGATTTCTACCATGAAAAATGATATATCTGCTATGAAGGACGATATTTCTGCTAATATGGACGAGAAGATTTCTACCATGAAGAATGATATTTCTGATATGAGGAACGATATTTCGGCCGATATTTTGTCAATGAAAAAGGACATTGCCGCTGAAGTCGAAAATAGAATTTCCCCTCTGAAATCAAATATTGAAAAAATGGAGAGTGAGATCACAAAGATGGAGGAAGAAAAAGTAATAGAACCATCTACTAGTCCATGGGTGTCTCCAGTAGTGATCGTCAAGAAAAAGGATGGAACTACCAGATTCTGCGTGGACTATCGCCAGCTGAATAACGTGACGAAAAAGGACAGCTATCCTCTGCCTCGGATCGACGATACGCTAGACACTTTGGCTGGCAGTAAAATGTTTTCCACTTTGGATCTGAAGTCCGGCTATTGGCAAGTAGAAATAGACCCAGAAGACAAAGAGAAAACTGCTTTTACCACCGGATCCGGATTATTGCAGTTCAACGTCATGCCCTTCGGGCTCTGTAATGCGCCCGCGACATTTGAAAGACTAATTGAAAATGTATTGAGAGGGTTATCTTGGAAAACTTGCCTGGTCTATTTAGACGACATCGTAGTATTAGGTAAGACATTCGAGGACCACCTGAAGAATTTGCAAGAGGTATTCAAACGACTTCAAGCTGCTCAGCTTATGTTAAACCCGAAGAAATGTCATTTATTCCAAAATCGAGTCAACTATCTGGGTCATATTGTGAGTAACGAAGGAGTGGCAGTAGATCAAGAAAAAATTGCTTCCATCAAGCAATGGCCGCAACCAACAGACAAACATCAAGTCAGGAGTTTTCTTGGACTTTGCACATACTATCGAAGGTTCATAAGGAAGTTTGGAGATATTGCCAAGCCACTAACTCGACTAACAGAAGAAACAAGAACTTTTCATTGGGATGAAGACTGTCAAACTGCTTTTGAAACCCTCAAGAGACATTTAACCACGGCACCGATACTAGGATATCCGTTACTAGAAGGAGACTTCATTCTTGACACTGATGCAAGCAACGTAGGAATTGGAGGAGTACTCTCACAAGAAGGCCAAGAAAGAGTGCTGGGATATTTCAGTAAAGTCCTCTCCAAACCAGAACGGAACTACTGTGTCACGAGAAGAGAACTTTTAGCGGTAGTGAAGTCTGTGGAACACTTCTATCAGCATCTCTATGGGAAGAAATTTCTAATTCGGACTGATCATGCAGCACTCAAGTGGTTGATGCAGTTCAAGAATCCCGAGGGCCAGATCGCGAGATGGATTGAACGACTCCAAGAATACGATTTCAACATCGAGCATCGGGCTGTCTAGACGACCGTGCCAACCAGACTGTTCCCACTGCAACAAAGTAAAATCTATAGGGAAGATGCAGTTTCAGGAACTACAGTGAGCAATGAAGAATGGTCACCCACCAGGATTAGAGAAGATCAAGAGAACGATCCACACCTAAAGATGATCCGGCAAGAAAATCGGCGAACTACCTGGCAAGAAGTGTCAAGATTTTCATCAACACTGAAGGCATATTGGGCTTAGTGGGACTCCCTTGTCCTGGAAGAAGGCCTGTTGAAACGGGTCCTTGAAAACGATGATAGTTCCGAAAATAGACGACAAATAGTTCTCCCGAGATCGAGAGTAGCTGAGGTACTGGGGAAGTTACACGACAGTCCATGAGGAGGTCATCTGTGAGTGAAGAAAACCCTCCAGCGAGTCCGTGAAAGGATTTATTGGATGAACAGCTCCGACGATGTGAAGGACTGGTGTAAGAAGTGTACGAATTGTGCTACGAGTAATGGACCACATCGCAAGAGAAAGGCTACCATGAAACAATACAATGTTGGAAGCCCATTCGAAAGGATTGTATTAGATATCGCAGGACCATTTCCGACGACAGAAAATGGTGGTAAATACATTCTGGTTGTGATGGATTATTTTACCAAATGGGTAGAAGTTCGCGCGATTCCGAACCAAGAGGCCACAACGGTCGCGGATGTATTGGTAAAAGAATTCATTAGCCGATATGGAGTGCCCTTGGAAGTTCACAGCGATCGAGGAAGGAATTTCGAAAGCCATGTATCCCAGGAAATTTGTGAGAAGCTGGGAATGAAGAAGACCAGGAAACGGCGTTGCATCCACATGGTCGAAAGAATGAACAGGACCATAGGAAAATACCTGTCCAAAGTAGTTTCCAGCCACCAGAAAGATTGGGACCAGTACCTTTCCCTATTTGCATTGGCGTATCGATCTGCCATCAATGAGTCCACAGGTGAAACACCTGCGAAAATCCTATTTGGACGCGAAATGAGACTTCCTTGTGACCTGGAATTTGGTTGTCGCCCTGGAGGAGATCTAGCGGGAGAAGACTACGTGATCCAGTTGAGAAAAAAAAGGATGGACGATGTACACGAATTGGTTCGAACGAATCTCCAAGTTGCCAGCGACAGAATGAAAAAACGGTACGACGCGCAGGGTACAGAAGGAAGTTTCAAAGAAGGGGACAAAGTATGGTTACACAACCCAACGAGGAGAAAGAGCTTTTCTCCAAAACTTCAAAAATCTTGGGAGGGTCCATACTTAATCAAGAAGAAGATCAACGACGTCATCTATCGCATAAGTAAGATTCCCAATGGAAAACCGAAAGTAGTCCACCAAAATCGACTAGCGCCATTCGAAGGAGACCATGACAAAGAAGAAGGAGTAAACCATATCCGGGAAGATCATGACCCTGCCTTTAAAGAATTTACGGGCGCATATGGAGGTACCGGTAAAGCTAGATTTGGAGTTACTACAGAGCAGCGACAAGATTTGTTCACGCTCCCGGAATACTATTCACTAGCACACAACATCCCAGCCAATATAAAAAATGCACGAGGTTTGGCATTCGTCTTTCGAAAGAAGTTTGGACAATCAGAAAAACTTTCAGAACAGATTCCGACCCCTGGCAAGACACTGAAATTCAAACACAATTCACGACACATCTTCTATCTGGTAACAAAGAACGAATTTCAAGATCGATCCACCTACCGGAATGTGTGGGAAGCGCTACGAAGTCTTCGAGACCACGTGCTGGAATCCAACGTGAAGAAACTAGCGATGCATTAGATAGAGAGCAACCAGTTGGATTGGCGAGTCATTAGGAATATGGTGGAAGTGATCTTCGAAGACACCGATGTCCACATTTTAATCTGCAGCTATTCCCCACGTAATCAGTATCCGATGAAGACACACCGGAAAGTGTAGGAATGGATCCAGTTGCCGATTTAAACATCCAGTCCCGGCTACACAAGAATTCCAGGAGGAACTTACTATTAAGGAGGGGGCAGTGTTACGAACTCACTTATTCAGAAGCCGGTCCTGTCGCAAACTATGAATGCGACCTTTCTAGAAAGGTTCTCGAAGCGTACCAAGGCCAATGGCTTAACTCGAATGTTCGCGAATTATGAAGTATACGCAAAGGTGGTATATTCAAGAATTTTCTAGAGATTCGAAGGACTATATATACGTGGATTTTCGAGTGAGTCGGGAGTTGTTCAGTATACAGTGAATCGGTAAACAGTTTCAGTATACAGTGAGTGAACAGAAAGTGAATATAAATAGTGTTGAAGATAAATTAGGACAATTATTATACCGAGTGTAGATAAATTAAGAGACATTAAGTAGTGTGTATATAAATTAAGTTTACTATAGTGTGTAAGTGTTTCTTTAATAAATCAATAGTAATTAGCCATAGTGAGTGTATAATTTTATCCCACGGTAAAAACAGTTCAAATAAATAAGAAAAACAATACAATATTATCTACTTTGCATGTGCTTTTTTCGGTTTTTTGACTTATTCCTCTGTAAAATAATGAACTCTGCAATTGACTACTTCTTCACCTCTCCAGGCAAATTCTACCGAAGAGGTATGGTGAAATAATAAAATCGTTCCGTATCTAGTATTTTTCCATTTTGAATGAAACAGAGATCGATTTCCTTTTATTTGCGCACATCTGCAAATTCCTTCGTTTCGCATTACCAGCTTCCCTCCTAGACTTTAATTGGATCCAAAAATCATAAAATACATCTCTTGCATTTTTTGCAATGGTGCTCCTCATCGTCTTCACAATTATATATTATAGCTTTTCGTATCTTTCAGGTAGGTTTAGTCACCCTAAACTTGTAGTTTCCAAAAGCTCGTATTTCTTTGCTTTGCAGAATTCCGTAAACTGTCTTCATATTGCCGTGTGGGTTTTATCGGTATTGTACGATACACTTTTCTCAATCGCCATATCAATATTAGTCATACAATCACTCCCAAAGAGACTCATTTTCACTACATAAGCACTAACAAGAGGCGAAAGTAAGTAGTTTTCGTGATCGCAAATTTGTGTGCACATGCGTGAATTAATTAGTTTATCTGACAATGTCAAGTCGTCACTTCCGTTCATTCCCGTTAGTTCTCCGTGTATTATTTTAAGGTTAGGTTAAAAATGAGCTACTTCTCATTAGACACATGAGATGAATAATAAAAGGTGTTCTCATGTTATTAAAAAAAAATTCTCCAGTCCTAATTGGGAGGGATGTTCATCAACATTACTATTTTTCTTAGTGTAGTTAGGGTTCTACTTCGAATCAATACTCGTGTAACTTTATTCAGTGTATCAGGTAGTTTATGTTTCAATGTCTGAAATGTTGACGTATTTCCACTCAATATCGTGTAAGTCCGACTTCAAAGGAACCGACAAAGATTTCGTCTCTTGTTAGATGGTGTTACATAAGGTGATTAAACTCTATTTCTTAATGTCTGACAGCACAGTAGCCTCATTAAATATTCAAATAGAAATTTATCTTTTACAGAGTGATCCTAAGAATTTTACAAGTAAATACTAAAATTCTAATGCAAAACAAAAGTAGGTGTCTGTATTGGTTATCTATACATCCCTGTTTCAGCTCAAAATACAATATGGTAATAAAACTGAACAATGCCAGATAAACGATAAATATTGCGGCAGTGGCGGAGATTACGATATTAGTTTATTCTGCTTATTTAATTAGATTCGGTCGACATTACAGTTGAAATAAATTTCATTCGTTTTGAAATAAAATTCATTCGTTCAGGCCTATTAACAAGTTACATTTTCATTTTTATTAAATTAAATTAATTAAAGAAAATATAGTTTAATTTTCATAATTCAAATTTATTGACAATGAATTAATGTATGTCAAGAAAAGTGAACATACCATTTATAGGCAATATAAAATTCAATCTATAGTATCATCCTCTTCGCTGGCCATACAAGAATCATCCGAAGACTCGTCGAGAGAGATCACTATCGTTTCTATAGTTTGTTCTATGAGGTTATCTAAAACCCACATTTTCTCTTCCTCTTTAATTACATGATTCACAGCATCTCTCCAGTTCTCTTCAGTTATTGTTGTCAATGAGTACTTCATTAGTTCACGAACATCTTTCATTTTAAATGTTTTATTATGTCTAGCTACATAACCTTTCATTTGAGCCCCTATTAACTCTATCACATTTAATTCACAATGGTATGGCGGCTAACGAAGCACTGTTATCCCACGATTCTTGGCTATTTCATCAATAAAAAACTTTTTGAATTGTAGCTTGTGATCTGAAGCAACCTTTAAAAGTTCTTTTTTCAACATATCATCTTCAAATGGTAGGTGGAGATATATTTCCATTTTTCCTCTCCCTTAGAAGCCTGTAAATAGTAGATTCACTAACTCCTGTCATATTGGAACATGTTGAAACTATATTTCTGACAGTAGCAGCCAGCATTTGATGTACAACAGTAGTCATTAGGACAATCCCTAGTAGGACCCTATTGTAATGTTTCTTGGAAATTTTCAAGTTGTTTTAACTAACCGAATTTAGATTCATATTACCTTTATATATCAGATCGGGTATAAAATTAAATAGTAAATAAATTCCTTAGATGAACGGTGACGCTTATGGTTTACTACCTGACCAGCATCTGTGACCTTTTCGCGTGCTGTCAGACAATAAGAAACAGACTATAGCACTGTTTAAAAACAATATTACAAAATTTATTGACAATACCTATGAGAAAAATGTTCCTGGTTCTATGAGACCATAATTATTTGTTATTTGTATTGCAATTTTTAGCGACAAAAGCTGTCAAGTTTTACCGAGGGTAGGCCCGAAAAAACTGCTGACAGGTGCTGTTTTACAGTTTATCATCTAAAAACCATTTGTAATTAAAAATTGCCCGTTTATGATTGGCGGAAATTGAGACGCGGTCATTAAAATCATCTCTCTTGGTTCCATTCGCATGAGACTTGTATTAAAAATAATTTTTTGTTTGTTTTCATAGTTAACGATTCTCTGGTTTATATAATTAAATACTTTCACAATTCTTTAGTACAAAAATAGGTACTTCGCGTGTTTCACGATTCATTCTATACAAAAAAAACGAACAAATATCTTCGATCTATTCCATAGTTTCTGTAACCGGAAACGTCAAATGATTATTCCAAGTCGTTTACCGTTCGATAACCGTGTCTATAAAGAAAAGACACACTAGATGAACCCAATGGTCGTCCCCCATCGAACTAATGATGTACCATCTTGCAATGCCTGTGATCAAATGCCCGTAATGTACCATCATCGACGGATAGGCAGATGGGTACTTATTTAACAGTTTGGGCACGCGTCCACGGCAGCGGTGAAAGGCGGAAATAATGTCAACTCAACTATAAGTATCATTTAGATTTGTTCTTCGAGTGTGTTGTAACTTTGGGGCGGTAATATTCTTAAGATTGTTTTAGTACTGGTAGTTAACTAGAAGTTACAATACAATTTATATAGAATGTTCGTGAACTTTATTTAAATCAATCGGTTAAAGAAAATGCAACAACAGTCGAATAAATTATTACAAATATTGGTTCCCAAAATAGATAGAAAAGAAGCAGAGTGACCTTGGCTTTTTCACCTTATTCCAATTAGAAGAAGAAGAAGTTTGTTAAATCAAATATTTTGAAAAATCTAAGTCCTAAAGGGTAGAATTCGACAAGAAATAGTAATTTACGTTACAAGACCGGAAAGTAGTGGAAGCTTGGTGAGACCAGAAAAACACAAATTTTCGGTTGCGTGACGTACAATATTTTTTTAAGACAGACACTTTGATATACATTTAATTCTTCATTTTACTTTTTATAACAGAGTGATTAACAAAACTAAAACCAGATAAAATAATAAGTTTGACATAAAAGTCAAATTAAAAATCAACGAACTGTCACCACTCATCAATATATCGAGACGTTGTTACCATAGTAACGAAATGAAGGTAGATTGTATTATGAAAGATCGATTGGAAAAATGAAAAAAAAATGAACACTTGGGACCGGCAAAAGCTTTTTCCGGTCCCTGGCGTCCATTTTCCGGTCTTGACCGGCAAAACGCTATTTTCTGGACGAAAAATTGTCCAGAATGTGTACACTTTCTGGTCGGTCTTGAAAAAATATCATTATAACTTCCAGAAATTCTAGAATATGTGTTTAAATCGAATTAGCCACTATTGAATTGTTATTCAGGCTCTTGCACAGAGGGGGGGAGTTGTGGGATCTAACCCCTCCTTTGATGTGATTGAGAAACGCCTTTCTAATTCATAAATGCCTTTTTACAGCCTAGTCAGATACTTCTACTTCTACTTCTACCCAATATAAACACTCAAGTTCGGATACTCGCGAGATGTGGATTCTTAGTGAATGGTCTAAATTTTGAAAAATAATTTTCAAATTCGTAAGGCATTATAAAACAGAGTCTTTTATTTTGACATCTATTAAAAATTGTATTTCATAGCATGAAACTAATTTTTTTTCATGTTATTTTATAATTTTTCACAATAAGAGATGGTTTTCACCATTAAATTACAAAATGCGTATAACGGTGCGTTTTCCGTTAATATATATCAAAGCATAGGTACCTATCAATCATATATAATAGTAAAAAAAGGGTTAGCGAATTGTCTATTTTTCAACATTCTCGGAAGGGTTAAATTGGCTGCTTTGTTATTAGATTTTTATTTATTTATGAAGATCAAAAATTATCACTTTTCTTGCTAAAAATAGAATAACCGTCCGTACTAAACAGCTCGTCAAGACTAAGTGTATATGTACCTATTAGATTCGCAATCCTTCGATAGTAATGTAAATAATATGCATTACTTACATTGTAGTTTACTCAAGAAGAAGTGAGTTCATCGTTTCCACTTAGCACAGGACAAAAAAGTATACAAATGTTTTTATTACAACACATGAAGATGTGGATATAAGTGCCTAGTATTGTAAATCGTTCACAATTTTTATTAATTCATATACAATTTAAAAATTCGAGTATTCTCATGTGGTTCAATTTATTAATCAAGTTTTATAATAGATTGAAATTATCGTCATTCATTGTCGTCGTTCATCTTTGTCGAGTTCCGTTTTTTTTGTTTGCTTTTTATTTTCGTGAAAAAGCTAGTTTCACCCAATCTAACCTCACTTACTAAATGGCGGTGAGCGGTGACAGCTCACGTGATTACTATTACAGGTGTCAGCTATGTACCCCTTAGCTATGGTACGTCACTGGGATAGAAACTATCCTATAACTGCTGTTTATCGCAATCGGATGAATGGCACGGCAGAGCATAAAATACGAAAAAACAAATATACCTACAAACAAAAATTCATTCACTTAGTCATAGACCGGGTCGCCTTGTACTTTTTAAATGGAGTTTAATCCAATCGTTAATATTATTTTGATGCTTGAATTAACTGAGAAATAACATTCCGCTCAAAAAGGCTGCCATCATTAGAAAGTCAATAGAAACTAAACAAGATGGGTCTCCATAGGACCAGAACCTACCATTATAAATTCATACACTTGAACTTAAGCTTTGTACCATTTTACATATAATCTTCTTCCATTCCAGGAGCTCCGGGTTTTCTATATAAGTCATTATATATTGACTGGGGGAATTCATACGTTTGGGTTGTGCTCAACAGCCTAGGCACTTGTACTGAGTCTTTGTTCCATTTTCCATGAGTTCCCAGAGTTCCTTGTATTCCTTATTCAGTAAACTTTTTGTATGGAGGTGTCCTTGTGTCAGCATCCATTTGAGTTGGTGCTCCTTAACTAGCCAGTTCCCGATTTCCCCTTTGATAGGTATAATCCTTTGTGACTCCACAAATGGAAGCTATGAAGTCTTCTACAGAACCTTATTTAGCTAACTGGTCTGACATTTCATTACCTGCAATCCCATCATGTACCAGCACCCATATTAGCCTTCCGTAGCTAACACGGCGTCTGTGAGACCGACGCATAAGAAAATTCTCGATTATTCCCAAAGAAATCGCGAACGCGCTTGGCCATCATCAGTAGCTGATTTTCTAGGGATAGTGGACTCAGTATCAAAATTACAGCGGGGGTGTTTTTTTCTCCACCCTAATTTGTTTGTTATTTTAATCTTATTAAAAATCGTGTAACAAATACAATTTTTCCATTTTTTCTTTTTAAACACCTTACCGTAAAGTATTACATTTCAAGTTCATGTTTTTTTCCACTTGTTAGTTAGGTTTTTTTCAGTCGGTTTCAGAGACGGATGTTGGCTTTCTTGTTAAAATTAATCATGTTAGCTACGGAAGGTTAGAGACACTTTGTTACCTTTTGCCAGGTTGTTAAGGGATCCTTTTATACCAGCCCCAGAGCCATGGTTTGTTTTGGAACCATCGCTGAACCAGATGATTTCTTCATAATTACCTGGATGCCCCACCTGTTCCCTGGATATGATGATGATGTTCAAAAATTGCTCGGAGAACCTAGCATGGACATCCGAGTTTCGCCAAATGGAAATAAAGACACGAATAGTTTCCAATACCTGGTTTACCAGGTACGCAGCAGGTGTTTCTGCGGTCGTGTGCAAACGATAAATGACCACCCCCCCATTTACCCCTAGACAAAAGGCTAGACGGTGTGATAGAAGTTCTAAAAGAAAAAGACGTTTAAGCTTAAGCCACCAGATAAATGACCGACTATTTACCAAACGTAAGCATCTGAACGCATAAAACGCGACCGACGTAGGATCTGAACGCATCCCTGTACCGTGACAACAAAGTACTTCTTATGAAAATGTCAAAAAGTGTCTCTTCGGTGTGTGTAGGTTATGCTTTGCATCTTTGATAATTCCACATTTTCTTCCATCTCTTGCTAATTCTTTTATTTTCGAAATTATTTCTATCTATCTAAAAAATTTTTAATATTAACGTTGATGAATTGATAAATGAGTGAGACAGACTAGCTTGGACGGCACCCAAATTCAAACTACTGTTAAACGTAACTGCATAACTAAATTGAGGATGTAGTACCCTATGAATACATTCAAACTTTTTCACAATCTATTATTAAAATGGAAGATGTTGAAAAGTCTAAGATGTGTACGAGATACCGTTAGCGTCCTGTGCTCTCTGTACAGTACCAACGTGCGTCGCCTGTTAATGAGCACCACCAGGAAATGGACAGCGACGATGGTACCGCACATTGATGATGTCGATTAATAACTCCTATCCTAATTTTTGATTCGGTGTGAGACACACAAAACAACACATAAGCACGGAATTATGTTGCATTGTATTCATGGAAACAATAATCATTCTTATAGTACCGTACGAAAACGGTGAAGAACAGATAAGCTTTTTTTAATTCTCACCATAATTTTATTAGTTAATACTTCAGGAGGCCATTTTTTAAGTATTTGCACAATTAAAGTGGAATCCGTAAAATGGTTTTAAAAAATTCAAATTAATTTTGGTGTCTCTAAGAGCATATTTTGGAAAAAAAAATCATGATATTTAAAGACTTTCAGGCACTTGGCACAGTGCATAAGGTGTGAAGGCTGGTCCATATTGAATAGAGCCTTGGCTCAATATCTCAGTATCGACTTCACTCTCCTTCTTCCACTCAAATCCGGAGGAGAGTCTTAGTCTTTTTTATCCAGAAGTATCCCATGAGCAGTAGCTCAGGATTATGTGGAGTCATACATTCCATCAGGGTCGCACTGGGAAGAAAAATTGGACGGGAGTTCATCTAACAGACCGCCCTACATGGCCTGGTGGTGCAGGGGGTAAGAAAATTGTATGTAAGGCCAAGTAATGGAACAGTAATCCACTTTTTTACAAACACTTTTTAAAAAAATTTGTCACTAAAAAGTTTTTAAAGTATTATTACAGTTTCCTGTAATATTGTCGTATTTTATAAATTGGTTCATCTCTTAAACGTTATTGAAAGAAATGTATTGATTGTGATTTAGGGTATTCTTAAGTCCGTGATTAGGCTTTAAGCTCGCGGACGGATAACATATACCTTGTACTGATGAGGTACAAATACGCCGAAACCGATCTACAAGTTATGTGGTCACTTTTAATTGCAAACCAGAATCGTTGGCTTCAATATCTTGTAGATATGCCAACCCCGTTTGACTTTGAAGTGTAATCCAATATCCGTCGGGGCCAAAGCCCAGGACGTAGTTGTTTCTTATTTGTTGAACGGTCAATGTCTTTGAAAAATATTCTTCAAAACTTATAAAGCGTTGGAATAATTATTAGATATTCTGCGATATCTAAAAAGTTTTTGTCATCTATTTTAAAAATGTTACACAACAAATAAATAATGTTGCAAGTTGTTCTTTCAAATCAAAACTTGAGGCTTGGTTAGTTGAATACATAAGCTAAAGCCTTAATATATTTCTTTCTTATTAAAACTAGTAGGTAACTGTGATTGTATTGACCTTGATTTGTCTGATATTTTATCAATAATCGAAAAAACTTCTAATTTCATAAAAGTTTATTTTCCTGAGCTCATCTGCAGAAAAGATAGTTGAGACGGCCTGAGCTACTTTTTAATCTACTCTTGATGTAGGTGCTTTCAAACTAAAAAACTTCTCTCAAAGGCTACTTGGGTAGATGATAAGGTTAACAAGTACAATACTTGTAGCCAAGGCCCAGGGTACCTACTGTAGGTCCCAGTCATTAAGTTGTACCTCTGTCAAAGTCTGTAGCAGCAAATACATCAATTTTGACATGAGCTAGTTTTGTTGATGATCATTGTCTTCCTCTTCAACAAAATCTTCCTCTTCGTCCAAAACCTAAATTTCATATTATAGGATCCCATTGAGGTTGATATTTTTGTTCTAGGTTAGTTCTTCCTCCTAGCGCAAAACCCAGTTATCTCTATTCGGAACAAGGGTGGTATAGTACAAGCCGTAGTTTACTGTTGAGGCATAATGTCTGAGGTTATCACATCATTTGCAGATAAAGCTTAATTGAGTTTACTACACCTGTGGACAGTAATTTTTAATTAATTGTTCTTCACCCACCTCTACTTTAGCCAGGCTACTGACTGCTGTCGACCGCATAGAGTGGTTTATTATTTTTATTTTTTTTGTATTTAATTCTGCTTTCTCTCTTGCTTCTTTAGTTCATTCCGTTTTTTCCAAACCGGAGTGTTTTTGTACCATCCACTTGATTGTTCTTTGTTCCATGATGGGTTAACTGTTGAGAATAACCTATCAGTTGTTATTCTAGATGAACATTTAACCATTAGAATTTTAATTATGTGGGCTGGACAAAAGGTAGGGTTCTTATTAGCTTACCAAACGGCAAATGAGATGACGAGTTTTAGAAGTAAATTTTTGATTCTTTCCCATATGTGAAAGTCTAAATTCGTTTCGTGAATTTCTGTTAAAATCTAAATTCGTTTTGTGAATGAGTAGATCCCCTAAGGTCATTTTAGATTAGACAATTTCTCGTGCAATATTTAGTTCAAGTTTTGGAACAAATCAAATTGTTGAGTCTAAAATTAAAAATTGTATTAAAAATTGTCTACCCTGTCAAATTGTAAAAAAATAGAACAGGTTCAATTTTCTTAACAACTTGATTTATTGTTTGTGTTTCTGTTTCAAGATGAAAATTTTCTATGAAAATGTCATTACTATTGATAATTTGTGGTTATGTATTAAAGTGGTTGAAAAATATGTCTTGGAATACACGAGAGATTGAAATGTTAATTGAGGAAATCTCAAAACATGCTTGTTTGTACAATGTAAGTAAATATTTCAAATTTTCCGGTTCCATAACTAACAAAATTTTGGAAAAGGTTATATTTATTTTATCATCAAATCACTGCGCAGAATCTTGAACTAAATATTGTTCAATAAATTGGAATAGTCTAAAATAGCTTAAAACAGTTGGCCAATATTTCACACAAGAAATCTATTCCAAATATTGTTCCAAAACTTGGACTATATATTGCACAAAAAATTGTCTAATCTAAAATGACCTTTAGTTTTGTTTCGTTATGTAGTGTTGATAAATTTTTTTGTGATACGTTTTTACTTGTTACTTCATTTTCAAAACAATTTTAGCATCATCATTTCCCTTACAACTAACTGGGTGAGACGCAACTATTATCGACACTCACCAAAAAATGCCAATATTTTCGGAATGACAAGAGATATCAGCCTAAATCCAGCATCTATTAACCTAAATTCAGCAACATCCAATTTTTCTAATTATAAAGTGAGATTGCGACCATAGCGAAAAACTATGGACTAAATAGTATATTATACACCAAGGTGGTGAAGACTATTAGGTATCATTGACCGAGCACGGCGAGCACCAAGATTATTTCGGATTGTCTTTGCCCCAAGCGGAATAAGGTGCGAGGTTTATATATGTCTTCAACACCATGGTGTATATATATTTTTTTCCATGACTAGCCAAATTTAAGACAAAAATTGATAATAATTCACAAACGCACCTTGAGAAGCGCTTACTCGTTTGACTGACAAGTACACTGTCAGTTTTCGATATGTTATGAACGTACTCGTTATGTCATCAGTCATTCTCAGTTGAGCGCGAATTTTAAACAAATGGCATTTAAATTCAAATAATTTTATCTTGATAGGTAATTTCAAGCAGCAAATATGTTAAAGACAATCTCCTGTGTATACAAAAAATTATGTTGCACAAGTTTTTGTTGAACTACTATCCCTGAATTCTCAAAATATTTGAATTTATCCATTATTGACCTAGGTTAATAATAGAAAGTTATTAACCACTTATAGAGAAATTCCACTTCTCAGTTGGCTAGAAGAAGCAATAACTGTCAACATCACACCTAGGTTTGGAAAAAAGCATTTTTAACAATTTTTGCATAAGAATTTTATCCCCAAACTCTAGGACATACGGTTTCCAAGATATGGTACCTCGTTACTCTTATTGAATCACCCGGTACACCGTAATTATCTTATCGATAAAAATTTCTGTTTTTAAAAACAGATTTAGTATAAAATAGTATCATCGGTATAATACGCATTGCACCATTCCTATCATTAGTGAAACCATAAAAACACCCCCTAATTGAATCCCAAACAAAGAAAAACAATTCCACATGTATCAAAGTTAGCCAGGCAGTGAACGGGCTCATCTTTTGTTCAACCCGAATTAAAATGTTTATCAGGGCGCGGTATGCCGTATGCCCCAAATGTCAATTCTCAAATGTCACCGCACACAGCTTCCTTCTCCCTAACATAAAATCATCTCGTGTTACATTTAATTTGGGAATTGGCCACTTTATTATGTACTGATGATATTAGGAATTGTATCCTGTGGGAATCAGGGGCGCGATTCAAATTGTTTGATAATTGAAGGGTCATTTACTCACAAGATTCTTAGAACGACGAATAGATGTTACCGTAATAATTATTTTAGAATTAAAAGGGTTTTTAATGAGTCGTTTTGGAGATAATGGAGGAGTGGTATATTTTCATGATATTTTTATATGATTTTTTGTTGTGTTGTGTATCTATGTATGTTCGAGTCAAATCTTGGAACTGAGTTTGGAAGCAGTTGTCATTAACTAATTAAGATGAAATTTTGTATACAGGGTGGTCCTTAAGTAATTGTACATAGAAATACAGTACAATCTTCACTTAAAAATATTGCGATTTAAATCAACTAGCTTCAATAAAATGTTGATATCATGAAAGTTTAATTTTCGCTTTTTACAATAACTTTAAGGCTTTATGACGTATATGCAAAAAAATTTGTTGTTGGGTGTTTTTGGATATGAGAAATCATAATTTTGTACCTATTTTTATATATTTTGTAGAGGGCATGTGGGCAAGGATTCGATGGCTTGGGAAGGAATTATTTTATTTTAAGTGGACTGTATTTCTTTTTTCTCACTTCCCTCCTTTGCTCTCAGGTCCCTCGCAGAAAACCTTCGTTGTTATAAACTTTATTGTTGAAGTACGATGGGTAATTAAACGCTTTTTTTGGAATTTACGATTATATTGTCAATTCGTTTATAAAAATAAAAATGACATCTCATCATAACAACGGTTGCTAAGTACATTCTTTCTTTTTTATATATAGATATATAGAGAAACTTTTAGATGTTCAGACTCATCAATGATAATTTACTCAGAAATAAATAATGTTTTTAACGAAGAAAATGCACAATTTATTTAGCCAAGCAAGTCTGTTAAGAATTATCTTGAATTCTTAACAGCATGAATGTACGCAAAACTTTGCCTACTTTTGTGAAAAATTATTGAAGCCACATCATTACAACAAAAAAAGGTATATATCTGTTAGTATCCCCAAATCTTAACGGTTTTAGAAATAATCACAGTTTAGTGATTAACTACATGATTATTATTTAATGAAATTACGTTCGAAAAATACTAACAAATATACCTTTTTTTGTTGTGATGATGTGGCTTTAATCTTGGATTTGACCCATTATCACTTATGGAGCCATTGCGTGCAGTAGTAGAGCTAGCCTATTCATGACGAGAGAAAACCTGTACAAATATCAAAGACTAGCTTGTATATGCATTACAGGAGCAATTAGAACATGCCCAATGGCAGTCATGTAAGTACAAGGACAAGGTACAGACTAAGTAAAGAGGAAATCATTGAAAAACAAATATTTTTTAGAAATCAGAAAACCTGGGACATGCTCCAAGATGATATGATGAAAAGTATAACTTTTCAAAGGAATTTGTTACGGTGTTAAGCAATAAGAGGGAATAGGATACAAATACCATTACCACTTAATGGTACACAGACGGTCAAAAGCAATGTAAGGAGCTGGGATAGGAGTGTACACTCTGAAAGCTTGGTAAAAAACCCAAGTATTGTTCAAGCAGAAAGTCACGCCATAAGAAAGTGTACAATATTGACAAATGATATAGAAGGCGAAAGATTATCATAATGTTGGAGAGTCAAGCAGCCATTAAAGCACTGAGCTCTTGTGTAATCAGCTCCAGAATGGTGTGGGAATGTCTAGGCAAACTCAATGAACTAGTCACCTTACTGGGGATTCCAGGGCACACTGGAATAGGAGGAAATGAAATAGCAGATGAACTAGCAAAGAAAGGGACTGAAACATCCTGTTTGGGAACCAGAACCCTTTTGCGGTATCATCTCCAATGTAATATAGGAAGCAAAGCTGAAAAAAGAGAAGATCTGACTATTGGAAAGATCTAGTAGGGCTTAGACAATCGAAGATTCTGCTGGGTGACTACAACTCGTTGAGGTAAAATGGTTGCCTAAGTCAAAGTAAAACTGTAGTTTTAAAAGGGATCCTAACGGGACATGGGCACCTGGAAAAGCTCAAAATGGTGTAGAAGGAAGCTAGATTCCGTGGCATGGAAGAAGAAAAATCCACATAGGTTCGAATTGCACAGCAATTCAGAATCCTAGGGCACAACTCCCAGATTATTGGATATAAAAGGGACATTCGCCTGAGTTGAAGCCTGCAGATATCCTAAAATTCCTCCAGGAAATAGGTATAAGGGAACTACTAGTCTCTGAAACTTATTAATAGTAAGGGTGCACAATAGATCTTTCTTTCTTCCCAAATCTTCAATTTTGAAACTATTTTGTACATAAAATTGTAAAATGTTTCATAGAAATTAAGCTTATCTTTCTCGATATCATTTTTATGAAATAATTTCAACCAGTGTATAACCTAGGTAATAGTAATTTTTCATTTTTAACGTTTTAAGCTATGAATTTTGTTACATTGTGCGAAATTAAGCTCTGTATATTTTCCTTACCACGGATAATGTTAATGACTGATTTAATTCCGTGTAAAAGTATAAAATAACCATAAACGTCGTTAGGTTTTGATCAACCCATACCAAAAAAAAGACAATGCACAAATGAGAATTTATGACCTGGTTGACGAGGAAAGCGACGAACACGATGAGAAAAAGACATCCACATCATCGTGTCCTGTTCGCTTTGGATTCTGTTGTTTTGTTGTCGAGTTGCGTTGTCGATAAATTGGGAGAGAGCAATTGACTATTCAACGTACGCCTTCATCACAAAATAAAAGAGCAGAAAGAATGGCGTCGGAGGAATACTAATGGGATGTAGAGTTTGAAGACCCTGCCTGTTTCTGACTGCCGTTGTCTCTTTGATCACCAGGGGCAGACTGGGGAATATTAGTAACTAGAATTAATAGATTTTCGAACTTGTTGATGTTGAAAAAAATACACAAACTTATATCTAAGGGCTGCATGGTCAAATAGTGTTAGGTGAAGATAAGTTCTATCGATGGATATATTTCATGTCAGTGTCGCAGCTCTACCTTTTTGGGTAGTATTCACATTATTCATATTATAGAAAAAATGCTGAGCATTGAATTTTGTTATGTCAGTTATTTACAGAGTTCCTTGAAAGGAAACCAATTTTGTGAAGTTAAAATGGAAAAACAGGCTCTAAATATTTTTGTAATATTATTAATCTCATCATATCAAGCATGCTGTGTATTTGACGTTTGTCCTAGATTTCTACCAAATAATTTTTTTATTTTATTTGTCAAATCAGCAGGTATTAAGTTGTCCTAGAATAAAGCTAAATTTCGATCATTATATTATCAAAATTACAATTACCGGCAGATACTACGGAGTTATTGAAAACTATTATGAATCTGCGACCGAAAATTTGCTCCACCTCATCGTTTTTTGTTACTTATTTAAATAGAAAATGGTGGTGGAAGGAGGCGTAAGTAGCGCTACGTATTTTAAGATTCTGGTCACATCACCTATGACCCCACTATAAAATTAACCACGAGCCACCACTGATAAATATTATAAATTAACTCTGTTTTTATAAACCACGGGTAAAGGGAGTTTTAAAAAAAAACTAAAGTTACATAACCGAAGATTCTATTTATTTTGTGCTATAAAATAATGTTTCATTTGAAAGAAGAGAGAAAATGAAAGGTTCAAGTTTCCGTCCACGTTGTATGTAGAGGACATTTTCACATAAGCATACCTTTTGAAGGACTCTGTATAACGTAGCAAAACCTCATGTCTAAATTTTTTAAAAAATTTCAGAAATCCGAATTCGGATATGTAACAGTTTGTATAGTTCGAGAAAATTTGAAAATATTATGGATCTCAAGGACATCTACTAATTTTGTTGATAACATGTTTGTTATCTCTAAAAATAACCATACAATTTTCCACAGTTTTCACTCATTTATTTTCTAGTTAATTTCAGGGAGCTTGTCTATTTCTGAGACTTGAGCCTACTAATACTACAGAATGTGCAGGCGAGCCTTGACCTAGCCAAACTAAAGTTATGGTTCCGGCACTGATGCCACTGGCGGGCCCATTGTGCCATTCCTGCTAGATAGACATCCATGAAGCCGAGCCCTTCAATGAAGGCCACAACCTTTTTCAGTGAATGCCTGCTTGTGTCTCCAGGAGCCATGACAGGGACTCCAAAGATTCTCCTGCGTAATACAGCCCAGTGTAGACACTCTAAGAGAACATGGACTAACGTTTCATCAGTCATGCCGCAACCCCTACATAGGGAACTTTCCTCTACTCTTAGGTTGTAGAGGTGCTTCCTCACACAGCAGTGCCCTGTTAGGAGTCCTGCTATCTTCCTCAACCTACTTCTTGGTAGTTCAATAGCTGCTCCAGCGTGTCCATCAGTCCATCCCTTCAGTAGAAGTTTGGATTG
>CAJUYI010000407.1:0-18848 GCA_910591695.1 Galerucella pusilla
AAGACGATAAAATGTTTCAAACGATGTAGCACATGCCTATACTTTCCACTTAAAACTTTGAGGCTCTAGCTGTCACTCGAAGGACATTTAAGGTATTGCTTACATTTTCACTTCGGAATATATCAATTTATAATTTGAATTAGGCTTGTTTCGGGTTAATGAATTTATTCCATTTGGCTTCTCCACACTGCATGAATAATGGATCAGCAATCACTTCCAAGACAGACCAAATTTTATTCAAAAATTACGAAAAAGTACGTTGATGACTTCTTGGAGTCATTTGGTTTGGCGTTTTTATTATGAACATCCTTATCGTGAACAAAGAGTGTATATACATTTAGACAAGAATATTTCTTCCCAATTTATGTGCCTATTAATCGTCGAGACGCAATTTCGTCGTATCTTATTGAGAGCTTTTTCTTTGTTAACCTTTCGAGTCACAAAATCCTCCTTGAAAAAAATCGTCAGATCTAAGGTTTGCGCTCAGACCAATTCAATCATTCGGAAAATGCTCACACACAAACACTGACAGCGTTCGGCAGTCCTTACGTAGTGAATCGAACTCGGCCTTTTAAATGTAAATTGAACCTGGATAATCATTATAATCAAATATTTTATTTAGGAAAAAATTTTGATTTTCATGCAAACCGTTTACTTCTCTTGGGTATTCTAGTATGTCTTATTATCATCTTAATTGAACTGGAATAAATTTAGTTGATTATTTTCTGACGTTTTTGGAAACCAATAGACTTTTTCAATTTCAGTAATTCATATACCTACGTTCTAGCCAATTAAAACATTTTCAAAGTGAGAATAATATGGACTCCGTTTCTCGTAAGGAGAACCCACTTGAAGTTGCAATCGTATGCGCGAACTTGTTGTCAAAGCCAGCGCCACCATATTGTTAATTTAACAATTAGTAGCGTAACGTTTTCACATTTTGTAAAAAACTATTATTACAGACCTAGCACCAAGATTATTTCGCTAGTGGCTGTACCACGGAGCGGAATGTGGAACGAGGTTTATAAATGTCTTTAACACCATGGTGTATATACAATTTTTTCCACTACTAGCCAAATTTGAGACAAAAATTGAAAATAATTTATACTTTGGCAAGTTTATCTGAAGCCGTGAAAGGAATGCAGTCGAAAACATTCGATATTGCCACGTTTAACTATGGAAAAGCTGAAGTGCTGAATATGTGGTGATAATAATTGGAAAAGGGACTTTTTATTATTAACAATATCAACAATATGATTAAACGTTCATTCTTCAATGTACTTGTTCCCTTGGATTTTTTGTATTAACATTATTTTTTCAATTTATGAATATTGAAAGATGAGCACTCTTCCAAATTTGTTACGGGCTTCTTCAAGCTCTGGCAGCGTTGTACGATAACCATAATTACCACACCCTCCGAATTACATAATTGGTGATTTTTATCGAAAGCTGACTTCTTATTGGCAAGCGCGTGCATGTGCTTTTCCCTCTCCCTTTGCATATGTTTAGATATTTTTAGTAAGGTTTAAATCGTAATCGGCACAATCTTAACCTTTAAATAAACGTCACTCCGGTCAAACGTCAAATACTTATTTAATGTCCGTGGCTTGAAGCTCATACTTTTCGGTATGTGCTCAAGGGGCAAGGGGAAGGTATGACTAGGCGTCACGCCCGGTGATGAGCGAACGAAGTTCAGTCACTACGAGCTGCTCCCATCAGCCAAAAGTGAATATTCGAAAACACCTATTATGAACGTACTCGTAATGTCATCAGTCATTTTTGGCTGAGCGTGAATTTTGACATTTTTATTCAAATAATTTTATCGTGATAGGTAATTTCAAGCAGCAAATATGTTAAAGACAATCTCCTGGGTATTGGTCCATTATATTGACCTAGGTTAATAATAAAAAATCATCCACTACTAATAGAGAAACTTCTCAGTTGGCTAGAAGGAGCAATAGTTGTCAACTTCACAGCCAGTAGTGGAAAATAGTATTGTAATGTTTTTCTTATTTATTTAAACTGTTTTTACCGTGGTAAAATTATACACTCACTATGGCTAATTACTATTGATTTATTAAAGAAACACTTACACACTATAATAATCTTAATTTATATACACACTACTTAATGTCTATTAATTTATCTACACTCGGTATAATAATTGTCCTAATTTATCTTCAACACTATTTATATTCACTTTCTGCTCACTGACTGTATACTAAAACTGTTCACTGATTCACTGTATACTGAACAACAACTCCGACTCACTCGATATATAGTCGCGTATATATACCTAGTCCCCCGAATTTCTAGAGCTTTCGCGATAAACCATTGTATAGCCTGGTACATTTCCAGAACACTCTGGATATTACCTGCGAAAGAATCTTTCTAGAAAGGTCGCATTCATCGTTTGCGACAGGACCGGCTTCGGAATTAGTGAGTTCGTAACAGTATATTACACCAAAAAATTTTATACACACCACGGTGGTGACATTCATAAGCCTCGCACCTTAGTTTTTTAATTTTGGTACTCGGTCAATGATAATAGTCTTCACCACCGTTGTGTATATACAAGATTTTCCACTTCGAGCCAAATTCAAGACAAAAATTGAAGTTAATCGACATTATACACTATTTCAACGAGAAAATATTACTTACCAAGAGATCATTAATGAGAAAACGTTGCATATGAACTTATTTATTATTAGTATTAGAATTTAAACACACTGTAATGAAATACCGCTATTCCTATAGTTAATAATCAATAATCACCAATAGTAAGTGCAACGTATCAATGAAACCAATTATACGACCACAATCAAAAACTTTACAAAACGTGAATTCTTCCAGTCCAAAATATTTATCTGGAACAGATATCCTGTACTCCATAGAAAAAATAGGATTAGGAGACGTGGTTTAGCTGAACAAAAGAAGGGAAAGTGATGCAAGACTACACTGAATTTAATTTATTTTTTTACGACCGTGCGTTTTAACTCGCACTATTACTTATTAGATAGTTTTTCACTTCGAAAGTTATAACTATTGTTACAACAGGTGAATAAAATAGTCCATCAAATAAAATCTACATCTTTTCTAGCTTTTTGTTGCATTTTTAATTTTTTGGAAATATAAAATAAGGAAGATATTTTGATATAACCCTGTAAATTCTTTGAAGTAGTGTCATAAAACAACTATCAAATCACCCAGGCTTGATTTTAGAAAAATATATCAAATAAAATTCTTTCATCTACAAATGACTTGCCGTCACCTTCATCGTCATCTTTATGTGACCTGCAACCGATGCCCTCATCAACGTCATCTACTTACCAGTTAACACTAAATACCTCCACTGGACCGGCAATTTTGAGTAATTCACAGAATGCAACAAATTGTGTTTCTAATATTAATGTTTATAATAATAATTTATAATAATAATAATAGTTTTTGGTTAAAGCTTTGTATATGTATGATTAAATAAAATAACTTTTGAAAAATGAGTTGGTATACTTTTTTGTATATACGGTCGTAGAAAAAATAATGTTCCTAACTTATGGGTGAAGGGTCTTTCCCGCCCTTGACCGCTTGACGTCGTTCGGGTCAACTGCAGTCGCGTGCGGGAATGCATCACTTTCCGAACTAATTAGGAAAATAACTATTTCAAATCACACAATTTCTCTTGCAATGAATAGCTGAAAACCACTTAATAATGATATGGTTCCAATTATTCAAAAGCTTATCATTAATCAGTTTGTGTATAAATATTACATTCAGTAATTCTGCTCAATTCCGTGATAATTGGGTTTTCAATTTTTATATTTAATAATCCCCAACAATATTATTAACGTTAAGTTAATCCAAAAGGACACAGTCACATTCCGTTTATTTTCTCGTTTTTATTCCTACTTGAAATATTGCGTAGTAGCGTAGTCAACAAAGTAAAGTTCTCGAAGAAACTTTGTGTTTCCAGCCATTGACTCTAATTTAAGTGCATGACAAATATTAACAGCATAAGTTGGTAAAAGATCGATGGAACAAAGTTTAAAAGTCAATTTATAGTTATCACAGTACGGACGGGTTGGTGTGACCATTATTATCAATAAAATAACGTATTTTTTTCATATATTCCCAGTATTATCCATTACAGTCACTCAATTTCCAATCTATTAACTGAAATTTATTTAGGCGTTGTATTGTAAAAACTTTTATCGCTATTGACTTTTCATTTTCAGTTCGACTCTAACTGAGTTGACTGGTTTATAAAACATATATCATGTCAACAGAGTATCGGGCATTGATAATTCAAAGAATCCACTTGAAAGAATAAGTTGCCTCAACTATCCTCTATAGACCAAATAGAGCATCAAAATAGTGAGTTTTTGACAAAAATCTTAGTGGAAAACGGACTGCGCCATCTAGTAAAAGACATACTAAGTAGTAGGAATCTGATATAACTTCGACTGGCAAATGTTGCTCACGAAATTTTTGTAATAATTCAATCAAAGAAGTTAAAATTCTCATGATATCGAAATAGTTATTTACGTAACAAGTTCCGAAAGTGATATTTTACGGGATGAGTAGGCAGTTTCCAGTAAAATCAACTTCGGGTAGCGTTACGTACAATATTTTTTCTGCAGCCGTTAGTAGATAAAATATTAAAAAATAATAGGGATAGATACCACGATACACTTACTCACGGTATGTTCTTGCGCATGTAGCCGACAGCGTGTGACGTCATGTGGGAATCTCAATCGGTGATGTACAATGCTAAATATATGGGAAATACTCTGTTTGTGTTTAATTTTCATGCATATTTCCACTCTATGAATGAACTTATTTATCTTTTTTTGGTAAGTACAATGATGCTGGGAGTTAACAATGTACAAAACGTGTATATATATTTTCCACATTTTAAAAAGATTTGAAAAATAAATATTTATGGGTGGGCAAAATTAAAAAACACCATTATATTATAAATATTTTATATTTCATATTTCTACCATTATGTTTTATTTATTATACAAGACTCCTTAACAAAGGTGTCACTGGGATACGAAACGAGCCAAAAGGAGAGTTTCGTATAGTTAATGCGAGTGTATTGATAACCATGACATGAAACTTGCATACACTATTTTTTATTTACGAAAAAAAAAATTAATTTGAAAAAAAAAATGCACAAACCGGGTCTCGAACCCGGCATGTACATTGTACAGTTCGAAAACAACATTATGCGGCTCCTTTGCTCACTATGCTACAGGACCACATTATTAAGCTAATATAAAACGTATATAGGTATGTTACTGTTATACAAAATTAGTAATAAATTATTTTAAACAAAAATTAATAAGTTTAAACATGTAGTTACCTTGGTCATTGAGTATTTTTGGTCTGGTGCTCGACATTTCTTTTGAAAACTAACGCAACAGATTTGAACTGTCATAAATCACACTTAAATCACTCTTAGAAACTGTCAAAACGTCCTACAGAAAATATTGGGTCTGCCTACTTGGTTATAGATTTCTATTGGTCAATTTTAGAGTTTCATAATGAAAACCAGTGTTATAATGAGTATCATTATGGAACTGAAAATTGGCATTTAATCAATAACTTATAGTATAGGAGTGGAAAAAGCTTATTTACAATCATATTTTGAAATTTGTAAATTTTGACATATACAGTTTTTTCAGGCAGTTTTGAAAACTGATTTTCCTATCAATTTCCCTTAATCGTTACAAAACAAAAATAGCCTTATATTATAAAACAGTAACAACTAACACTAATAACATTAAATTAGTGGATAATAAAATTCCAAATAAACGAATCAACTCAAGTAAAATTGAAATTAAAGCTAACAACACCTTGTGTTGCATGAAAACACAATGAATCGGAAGACTGGTGAGAGGTGGGTGTAAATTTCTGGTTCCCGCGTAAAAATTTTATATAGCCAGTTGGAAAGGTGACTACGAAAACTTGTATTTCTCGAAATTTCAAAATTTCGAGTGATATTTACTATTTTTTAGACCACTGAAAATTCGGATTTTGACAAATTTTTGGGCATAACAACCTGTCAAAATTTTTCAAGGTCACAACTGACATTTTTTTTGGAATCCTTTCTATTGACTATATAAAACATGTTGGGGGGTCGTGATAAAAATTTCGTAAAAAAGTCGAAAAACCTTGTAAAAAAAATTTAAATGTTTTTTCTGAAAATTTTCATTGTGCCCATGAAAATTTCCATGTTCGACTTTATCGAAACCCATTATTAGAAAAAATTAAAAGTCAATATAGAGGGCGCACCAGTGGCGCCAAATTTTGAGGTTAGGACAAAAAATTTCACTAATGTAGCTATATGCCATACCGACTGATACCTAAAAACACGATACGAAGCTTCCACTATCAATTCGGGGTCATACTTGGGGCGATTTGGGGGGGTCAATTGTCCAAAATTTTTTTTTGCATTATAGGCACCCCAAATGAGGAAGATTCCCAAAATATTATCGTTCCGAGTTGATATCCTGGCGAGTCTTGAACCCCAAAAGAATATTTGGGAGGAGGGGAAATTTTTTGGACAAAGAGAGTTCGATACTCCCCTTTAAGTGAGCAACTCAAAAAAAAAATTCCGAAATTTTCTTTTCGACTCCTACTTATTTTTGACCAAACCTGTATATTTTTTCAGGTTGACCCCCCCCCCTTTTATGCTCTCTATAGACTCGTACGATTTTTACGAATCGAATGGTTTTTGTTTCATTTCGATAGCTCAAATAATAAAAAAGCTTGTACCGCCGGGTCCCTAGAGCTCTGAACGGTCGGGCGCGGTGAGGGGGGGGGGCGTATTTTTTTTTGGCAGCCGAAAAACTTGTATGATTTCCATTTTGGGGTCGCAATTTTTCTTGTCCCACGGATTCGGAGGAATTTATATAGTCGAAGGCTGTACGTTGGGGTGAGTAAAAATCCTTGTCTTCGATTTGTGTCCAAAAAAAATCCTCTTTACGCTCATATATTTATTTTTTGTCCAATCTTCCAAAAAGTTTTGCTCACGTTCCCTTCGGACGCAATTTGGAGTAGAAATCAGTATACCGTGAGTAAGTGTATCGTGGATAGATACTATAAATATTACTTATGTACCTACATTAATTGTACAATTATAACAGTTAGCAGCTTCACTGATTTCATGTGGAATAATTATTTCCTCGTCACTTTCGTTCTCGATTTTCATTTCTGGATCGGAAAATTGAAAATACAGTAGTTGAACTATCAACAAATTTATTTTGACAAGCGTTGTCATAATAAAAATTCCGTAAATGTCATTGCTAAGCCCGCCTACATAGATATTGAAAATTATTCCGGAAGTAAAAAATCGTACCGAAAGTAGAACAAAACATTCCGAAAATAGCTACTTTCGGTACGATTTGTGTAAAGTTCCATTTTCAATCTAATAAATCATACTGCTTTAGAAAAAGCAATTTTATTCGAAATTGCTAGGATCGACTTGAAACTTATTGCAAATTGTTGGAAAAAAGTTGTTGATTGCTCGATAATACAAGTTTGGTTGTGAGGTAATTAGCCAATAATTATTAATAAATAATAAATGAACAATTATTGAGCAAATTGAATAACTAGAGAAATACTTAATCAATTTCCATCAAAATTCATAGGTTGGGTTTTTAATAAATACCTATAGTCCAAGATCCCAGAGCGATAAGACATAACTTATTTTCAAATAGATGAAATGTTAGGTTCTCAGTAGAATCTCGTGTGCTTTGAATACCTGTGTATTTGTGGAGCTCTCCTAAGGGCACCTGGGTAGGCTTCAGTTGAGAAAGGTAACTAAAAATAATAGTTACTTCACTCAAATTTGTATGTCTGCTTTTTATATATGTTTTGTAGAATAATATTCTAGAGTAGTATCATTATATGTCAGACACTTTCCATGAAACTTTTTATCAGATGCTTTAAAGCGAGTATGAGTGCGAGAGCACTATGAATGCGTTTCAGAGCTAGTGAGACGTCTATAGATCGGTTCCTCTTCTTTTATATATATATATATATATATTAACACACAATGTCTAAGTCTAATGTGTATGTGCCCTTCATGCACAACGTATAGTATACAGTAAAGTTTGGATCTGTTGGAGCACATATAAGTTAGTCATAGTTGCCTTGATAACACTTATTGCTCTTCTGAATAGGCTACCATGCTGTTATTAAATTTATCTCAATAAGCATGCACTTTTAATGACATTCTGCAGCCCATGGCCTGGAAGTTTCTTTATATATCTTCAACTAACTTTTAGTAGATTTCAGCCTAATTATTTCCTGAAAATCTGGAAACTACAGCTTTATAACTATTCCAACTTGCTCTTTGAGTACGATTCAGCAGCTACGAAAACTTTTCATCTGCGAAAATTTTTCTAATTTGTGGACCAACAAAAACTCCACCTTCATCCTTCGCTTCTGGTGAAATTTTAACTTTTTCTAGACTTGTACAAAACACCTCATCGCGCGGTATTTTTGAATGTATAAGATTTAAATAATATTTATAAAAAAATTCGAAGATCAGTATTAGTACTATAATTATCACAAATGGCAATTCTTAAACTGAAATCGGCAGACTTATGGTTCCCGAACGATGTTTGAGAAGGACACACTAATACAGCTGGGACAATTCCTGATAAACACATATTTCAAAAGAGCTTTGAGACAATGACACCGGAGAACATATTATCCGAGAGAGTGAACATCATCATCCCATCCAGGGAACAGGTGATGCATTCAGGTAATTCTGGAGAAATCATCTGTTTCACTGATGATTCCAAAACAAACCATGGTACTGGAGCTGGTATAAATGAACTTAGAAAGAAAATGTTATCCAGCCTTGGTCGATAGATACACGTCAGTGTTTCAAGCATAGATGATTTTCGCTAAAGCCTGCATTAATTTAAACTTCAAAGGAGGATATATCGGCCACAAAATAAAATATTCACTGAGGCTATGCTTACTATCAGTAATCTGATAGCTAGGTCTAAGCTGGTGAAAAATTGTCAACAACTTTCTGGCAAGAGACAACAAACTAGGTAGTAGACAGGTGATGAAATAGCAGACCAATTAGCTTAAGAATATTTTAGAGAACACTTGATATGTCCTTAACCGTTTTGTGAAATCAAAAAGGATCACATGGGAAGGAAGCTGGCTAGTTGAGGCGCTGACACAAGTCAGCCTCTTTTTGAGTTAGTGATCATCTCCATACAAACAGTTTATTGAATAAGGTAGACAAGGAACCATTGTCCAGACTGTTGAAACTGGGTAAGAGACATTTGAAGATAATTACCGACCTGGTGACTGGACATTGTACCCTGAGGAAGCATCTACACAAAATGTGTAAAGCTAGTGAACCTATGCCCGTATAAGGACTCGGAAGAAAGCACTTTGGAGAGGAAATTAATACAACCATCACAAGTACTAAAGATTAGTCCAGTAAATAAAGGAGGAAAAAAAGGCAAAGTTAACATTAATGACGCCCTGTTTTCATCTTCCGGTTGGAAGTTGCATTTGGTACCTCATCAAGATATACTTATTAGAAAAACGGGCTATAAGATTAATTCTAGCGAGATGGACCTCACCAGTGGACCTGAATCTAGCAACAATCAGCTTTGCACATGTGGCAAAAAACTGAAGTTCATTAGGCTTTTGGTAGTGAAAACTGGAAATTCCCTCAAGAGTGAAAAATATTTACCCATAATACTCAGCAACAATTCCTTGCAGATTCTCCGCAAATTTTTGCAAATTTTTTGCAACCAGACTGATTGAGGTTTTTGGAATAACGATTTATAAACGTTCTCCATGTTTCATTTATTATAGAAAAATATATTTTTTATTTATTTATCAACGGGAGAACCCAATATAATGATACAAGAATAATACATTATAGACTAAAATATTACATAGAAAATTTTATCAAAAGTATAAGAGATTTGCGGGTTAATTGTCCGTGAATTGATAAAAAAGTATATAAAAATACATTGCAATTATGACATAAATCTGTTCGTCACCAGACATCATCTGATTCTTGGACAAGAACTTCTTCTGGGTCTAGAGCTCCCTCTAGCTCTACCCCGTCAACAACTTCTTCTGAGTCTACAGTTTCCTCTAATTCTACCTCTTGGGATAACATATTATCGCTGTATTTATAATTTGAACACTGGCGTAACTCACACGAACCACAAATAGATGAGCAGACGACACGAGCGCCACGTAAAGCACACGCGCGGCGAACGTCGGTGGAACGAAAGTAATAAATTATAGCGTATACATTTAGATATACTGGTTTTTCCCCGGGGTATCAAAGGTATGACTTTTATACATCGATGGAAAGGTGGGAATTCCCCCGTTACACTAGTTGAGGTGTTAAAATGTTTGAAATAAAGAGCAGGGAGAAAAAAACTACCCAAAAAAGAGCGTTTTTTCCTTGAGCCCGCGTTTTCTAATTTTATTGAAAAATGGACGACTTCGTCAAAAAAGGAATTGCACAATCGAAAGGTAAACATTCTTAGCTTTCAAATGAAGTATCATAGAGACCAATTGGATCATGTATAAATTTTTAATTGATGGTTGTTCACAAAATTTCCCCGCGATCCAAAAACAGCAAAAATTTGGGATTCAATAAACAACGATTAAATAAAAATTAAAAAAAATTAGGGTATACAAATTTCAGGGATGACAAAGGACCTTATGAGGACCCATAATCAAGAAAATTTTGAGTAAATTAGTGCAATACAAAAAAAATAGGAACAAATTCCTGGCGAGGTCAAAATTGCCCGGGAGCAGAAAATTTGACCCGTGTTCCGATATTGCCAAAAGAGTCAAGCGTGACTCAATTCACAGGGTATGATAGCAGCAGAATTCCTCTTTCACATGAATTTTGAATTATGAGAAAATATGCATTTTTCACAAAGTTATTTAATAATTTGTCCCCCCGCTGATGTGTAAATACACGGACTGTGCTCTCCGGCATACAGCACAGAAGCTCATTATTCGAGGTGCGCTTGGTGCCGTTTTTCTCGAAGCCGGTCAAATTTTCGAGAAAAATCATGAGGACCATTTTTGTAGAAAATTAACTGAACTTTCACTTTTATCTGCCATATTTTAGGAGATATTGACTGAAAACCTATTTCTCTGGTCTTTTGGGGCCATTTTCTCCGCTCTCGCACGCGTTTTCATGCAGAACTTTGTCTCATGTTTAATGAGGTACCAAATGCAACTTCCAACCGGAAGATGAAAATAGGACGTAATTAATGTTAACTTTTTTCCTTTATTTACTGAAATAATCCCTCCAGTTAAACTAGTGGCCCATATAGGAGACACGAAGCTTCTGGAATGGAAGTAGATGATATGGGAAATGATACAAATATTCGGTTCAAGTACCTAGGCTGTTGAGCACAACCCAAACGTATCATATAATGAATTAATGAGCTATCACAAAAAAAACTATTTATATCTGAAGATGTCTTAGACAAATCAATGGAGCATTGAAATAGTGAGTTTGCGACTAATATTCTTGTTGAAGACGCTCGTAAATACTGCTCACGAAATTTTTATAAACATTTGAAACCATTTTTTTTGGTTTTTTGTTAATAACACGAAATATTTTCAAGTAATCGTAGTGGTGTCTCAAGTGGAATTGTAGATAGTGAAAATACAAATTTAACAAATTTAACGTATTTTTCAGTGGAGTGGAACGAAGAAAATGGGAAAAAGCTGGAAAATTCGTCATTCACCAAAGGTATCGAATTATCAAATTGATGGATTAATAAATAAATGAATGAATGAATTGAATAATTAAGAAATTAATGAATTGATGACTAATTGAATTACTGAGTTATTGAATTATTGCATTGATTAATTAATGAAAAGATGATGGATTAATGAATTGTAGAATCATCTAATGAATGAATAAATCAATGCATTGGCAGTGGGAAATTACTTTGATTTATTTTTGACCAACCTACATAAAAACTCAAAATCTCTTTATTTTGATGAATTTCTACTTTATAGAATTTTTATCGGTCCATTAAAAGTAGGCCACATCCATCAATCTAAACAAGGCAGTGACGTAAATGATGCTTCGCACACTAGATGATGTCTCTCTATGAATATTATACCTACGGAACTTCCTGAGCGGATGATGCATATTTTACGCTACTATAATATATCCCGTTTCGATCCTGATCACTTAATAAGTATTATCAGGTTGTGTTACAAAAGCTACTTTGGGATTTACTAAGAATAATTATGAACGGATTCATGTTATATGAAGTGATTGATAATAGGGATTATGTTGAGCTGCTGATAAAATACTGGAAATTGAACATTTAAAAAGTGCGCTTGAAAAGATTTTCGACATTTTTTTATAAGTTGACACAACATTCCGATATTCCTGAGGAAGTTGATTATGCATAAAAGAAAAGAAAATAAGCCATGGATTAATATCGACACTCTCATTTATTTGTATAATTGAGTATATGAATCTATAGCGTCAAAGCTTTTAATTATTTTCATTTGAGTTGGAGCTTGAATAAACATATTTCTTCATATTTCCCCGGATGAAACTTATCTTTTGCACAGCGAACGAGAAGTATTTGTATACAATATATAGTATATAGTAGTTTTTTGAAAAGTTCGAGGAAAAAATGTGATATACACCTCGGCGAAAAACTGTCTAGTGTCAAGCTTATGAATATTTTTATATAGTTTTATCCAATATAAGCCGTAAGAACCCAGTGACACTTACCACCTTACGACTTCGACAATTGTGGAACTAGCCAAACGTAACACCCATGCTCAATCCCTTAAGAGGAATCGAAGGATGCAGTCTTGCCAGGATCAGCCTAGGTGACCCTGGGATGCTGGCGTCGGAGAAATATTTGGCAATGTCCAGGAAAAAAACCTACGTTTAATAGTAGGATTTTTGACTGGCCACTATCAACTATGGGGCTGGTGGACACACCTCTATGCAGGATGTATGAAAAGGAAGATGAAACTGTCAGGCATGTCTTATGCTTATCGTCAATAAGAATGTGTGCGTTCGGTGAGTCTTGGCCTACACCTGCCGATATAAAGGAGATGTCTCCTAGTGACCTGGCCATCTTCCTGGGAAGGACAGGATGGACGATGACCTAGAAGGACAACTCCTCGGGAGAATGTACAATGGGTCACATGTGGCCTAAGTGTTGTGAGCCTATACTCACCCTTCCTACTTTACAGATACAGAGCCGTAACACAAATCACGCAGATTATCAAAATGAAGATACACTGGCACTAATCACAGGAAGGAGAGGCTTTTTAGACATCAGTTATTGGTGAGTTATGCTGGTGTGTACAATTCTAAGCCTGATTGTCTTTGCTTGTCGTCATTCAAGGAAAAAAAAAGGCACTTTACTCCTGTTTAATACATCTCCTACGCACTTATTAAATCTATTTCTGATTAGTTAGGTATTTATTTTGTTGTTTTCAGCCCATTACTTATATAATTTTACTTACGACCCCCCTGTATTCAGTCGGTATCAATGCAATGACGTCTATTACGCACTGTGAAAAAAACGCACAGCTGTAAAGTAAATCGCACGGCTTCCCTAGCAACATCTTAGCAACTGTCAATAGACGTCTCCATTTTATTCAAAATTTACTATTTGAAAACATTAGATATGGCCACGTTTAACTATGAAAAGCCCAAAGGGCTATGTATATGTATTGATTATAATTGAAAAATGGACTTTCGACTATCAACAATATATTAATAATGATTAAACGTTAGTTCTTTAATGTGCTTCTTTCATTGGTAATAGAGTAATAGAGATGGAGTTTACCAAGCTCCTCTAATTATGTAACTGTTATTTCTTGTTTCTTATAAAATACAAGTACAAGTCGGTTGTAGGTGAAGTATAGTACATAACTCGTGTTTTAAAGCATTTTACGCACTCACGGAATTACGCACTCGCCGCTACGTGGCATCGTGCGTAACTTTTCCATTCGTGCGTAAAATGCTTCTTACTAAACACGTTACGTAATATACTATTACCTACGACCCCCCCTGTAATCAGTCAATAACACACAGTCGGTATCAATGTAATGACGTCTATTACGCACTGTAAAAAAATCGCACAGTTGTAAAGTAAATCGCACGGCTTCCCTAGCAACATCTTAGCAAGTGTCAATAGATGTCTCCATTTTATTCCAAATTTACTATTTGAAAACATTCGATATGGCCACGTTTAGCTACGAAAAGCCAAAGGGCTATCTATATGTATTGATTATAATTGGAAAATGGACTTTCGATTATCAACAATATATTAATAATGATTAAACGTTAGTTCTTCAATGTGCTTCTTTCATTGGTAATAGAGTAATAGAGATGGAGTTTACCAAGCACCTCTAATTATGTAACTGTTATTTCTTATGCTTCTAATAAAAAATACAAGTACAAGTAGGTCGTAGGTAAAGTATAGTACGTAACTCGTGTTGTAGAGCATTTTACGCACGAATGGAAAAGTTACGCACGATGCCGCGTAGCGGCGAGTGTGTAATTCCGTGAGTTACGTAATATACTCATTTTTTTCATACCTGTCTTCATATTTTTGTGGTGATAAGGTTGGCTTATTCTCTAATATTAGGAAGCTAATTAAGGGCCACTTAAATGTATGTGTAGGGCTAAGACGTCGGTAAGTGATTCACTTACCGAAGTATGAACGGTAAGTAAATCACTTACCGAGAATATTAAAATATTAAAACTTCTTACCAAGTTCACTATGAAGTAGCAACTACTTCTCTGGATATGTATCACGACAGAGATTGAATAACACTTCCAAGTTAAGCTATTGCTAATCCTATGTTATGCTTTATTTGGAGGCAAACGTACTTCTCAGATATTAAAACATCTATATCTTGTTTAAAGCGTTGGTAAGACCTAAGGTAAGACCTAATCAAGCTAAAGTACATTTAGTTGCTGTTGGAAAAGTCCAAAATATATTCTTGAGATATGTTTATATTTCAAAAAATACTGAAAATGGCCAGACTATACAACAGTTACTTACAGAATTTAACATAATAACTTCACAGTCCAGACGACAGCTGTTAGCTGGAGACCGGTATTACCCTCAACGCTCGAGATTTCACAAATTTCACCAACCATTTCCTGAAGTTGGGTAATAACTGATTCAGATTTTGGAATTGCTAAGTGAACTTTTCGTTTCACCACGCGCTAAGAATTACTTGAGATTGACAATTAAATATTGGGTATTTTCTATCATGTTTAGGCGTTTCTTAGCGCATGGTGGAACGTAAATTCTATTTTGTCATTCCAAAATCTGATTTGGGTATTTCCTAACTTTAGGAAATGGTTGGTGAAATTGGGCATAAGACTAACACGTCGTTAAGTGATTTACTTACCGTTCAGACGTCGGTAAGTGAATTACTTACCGACGTCTTAGCCCTACATACATTTAAGTGGACATAATTATAGTATATTAAGTATCAAGAACGGTAAGGGTTGTTTACCGGTCGACAGCAATGTTTGGAGGCTGAGCGTAGCGAAGCCTCCAATTTTGCTGGAGACCGGTATTACCCTTAACGTTTGAAATGCTTATACCATTTTTTGCGCGATCGTATTGAAATATTCGAATTTCGAATAAAATAATTTAAATTTCTTCGAAATGAACGGAATGTCAAAAGTGACATTTATACTTCTCGATTAGTTTACAATATAATTTGCATTTTGGTGAAATTGATTTCATGCTATTTATTACTTTTTATATTGTTTTGTTCGATTCTGTTCATTAAAAAATATCAATCTTCTTATTTTTTTTGTTTCTTCTGTGTAATGAACGAAGTAATATATTATTTAGGACCACTTAAATGTATGTAGGGCTGAGACGTAGTTTACTTACCGACGTCTGAACGGTAATTAAATCACTTACCGACGTGTTAGACTTGGAAACCAGTAAACACAACCTACCGACCTGACAACCGATGCTGTAAACAAACAAAAAAGATCGATCGCGCAAAAAATATATTAATTCATTTATTACACAAAATAAATGCAAATAATGAGAAGATTTATATTTTTTTAATGAACACTGCCGAACAGAACAATATAAAAAGTAATAAATAGCATGAAAACAATTTCACCAAAATGCAAATTTTATTTTAAACTGATCGAAAATTATAAATGTCACTTTTGACATGTCGTTCATTTCTAAGAAATTTAAATCATTTTATTCGAAATTTATTTCAATACGATCGCGCAAAAAATAGTATAAGCATCTCGAACGTTAAGGGTATTACCGGTCTCCAGCAAAATTGGAGGCTTCGCTACGCTCTACCTCCAAACATTGCTGTCAACCGGTAAACAACCCTTAACGTTCTTAATACTTAATATACTATTGCGTATGAATCAATAAACAAAAACGAAATAACAAATCTGCAATCAATCCAATTAAATATTCATCCTCAGGGCCCAGACTATCATCAGTGTCAACTTGTCAGTTGGTGAACATGCCCTATAGGTACGCCATCTAATATTAGAAAACAAGCAAATAATATTACCACAAAATCTGAAGACAGGTATGAAAAGCAATTTATAGAACAGATCGATGTGAAAAAGTGGTTTTCAGGGATTTTTATAACTAATTTCTGCTCAAGCTGGCGTTTTAGACCTTTCACTTTTTCAGAGACGATAATATTCCTATGGAAACCTTTCAGCACATGTTAAAATATTCTTCTTAAATATTTTTGTGATATTCAAATATGTCCATTCCTTGAAACTCACCCTGTATATTAATTAGTATTATTTTTAAGCTTTACAAAAATCAAAAGTTCCATTTGCGTGATGAGAATTTTATAGAATCGATATTGATTGAGTATAACCGAACAGTTTTAACTTGAAAATTACATCTTCTTATGCATTCCATGCCTTGAATCTGTGAACAAAAGTTCTCCGCGTTTAGAAAAAGTTCGTTTTGCTGGGATCGAGTTTTGTTTGTACAGTTAATGTATTCGGTAAACTTTTGTTATTTTTTCAGTGAACGATTATAAATATATGCAAGATGGGTTGAGTGAGCTGATATAAGTACGAAAAATATACTAAACATTTTTCTTTTATCAGTCGTGGGTTGTTGTCAATAAAAAAACCATTTAATGTCACTTGCGGTTATAATTTTTTTAAATTTAAAATACACCGGAGTTCAAATGAATATATATATATTCATTTGAACTCCGGTCAGCCAAACTGACCTCGTTATAGGTGAGCACGTGCACCCCTAAAAAGATCAACAGAAAAATGAGTTGATCGACCACTACAAAACGCGATGAAACGTGAACTTTGCGTTCAACCTTTCAACTTTTATTTTTATCAATGAATTTCTTCAGAATTTTCATTTTTGGTGGAACAGTCTATATATATTTCCTAAAAATATTACATTCGAATAATTATTAAATTATGTCACTTCCGTGATTTGTGGTGGAATAAACTGGTCGTCTAAAAATCGATATTCTTAATATTATAATAGTATTTAAAATGTTGAAGTGTTTTGAAATAAGAACGGAGAAGGTACCGGCAGGTACCTTCTCTCATCGTCTGTCGACAAAACAAGTGTGGAACTGTACAGTAATCCTTTGATTATAAATTATTTTTACCAGTTTAAAAACAAATAGATGCGGTTATCTTATAAGAATCTGGATTACTTCTTGGTTCTTGGAGTATAACAGTTCCTATGAGTCTAACAGTCCTTTGGAGTAATACAGTTCATTGGATTATAAACAAACGGTCCCTAGGACTACAACGGTCCGTCCCTAGGAGCAAAACGGTCTCTTGGAGTAGAACTGTCCCTAGGAGAACAACGCTCCCTAGGAGGTTCCTCGAAGATTCCTCTTAACCACAAATCGACCAATATTTGTGAGTGCTGGCTCTACAAAGCTTCTACAAAGGCCATAACCATTACACATAATCCAGTATGTATAGCAAATGATATTGGAAAACATTAGAAGTGAAGTACAAAGTTAGGATTCATCTACACAAACATATATATTTTTTTAAGCTATGTCTTTGATATTTTTTATGATTACTAACACCTTTCATTTGTTAATTTCACGGCAGATATTATATACATTTTTTTACACAGATAGTTTTATTTATTACTCAGAAACTTTTTTGAATTAACAGATTAAAAGTTAGCTGACATTTAAATTCGATTTTGTTTTGTAATTTTCCTTTAGCAAAGAAAATCAGTCCCTAAGATTTCTATATCTTTTTTTTCTAGTCTGTTTAAAATTAATTTTTTTAAGTTTAATAAAGTAACAAAGCCCTGCGAACTGGCTTAGTTTACCTACAAATTTAATCAGTCAGTTAGGCAAGAACCTGCTGTATTTACCATCATTTTTTAACGCTATTCAAACATAATTTTTTGTTTCAGCGAGGAAAAAACCATATTATTAGGAACAAAATATCACCCAACACTTTTTCGTCAGTAATTTGTTATTAACCAAAAAATTGCAAAGTTTCGGAAAATAGAAAAATCGTTACGCTCCCAAAAAAACTTCAATAAACAAATAAGACGAGATATTGAGAAAAATTTTGAGAAATTATCGTGAAAAGTAGATAAAAAAATCGATATATACTATATTACATTCGATATGGTCACGTTTAACTATGAAAAGCCCAAAGGGCTAAGTATATGTATTGATTATAATTGAAAAATGGACTTTCGACTATCAACAATATATTAATAATGATTAAACGTTAGTTCTTTAATGTGCTTCTTTCATTGGTAATAGAGTAATAGAGATGGAGTTTACCAAGC
>CAJUYI010000407.1:23848-35178 GCA_910591695.1 Galerucella pusilla
TATATCGTTCGAAATCAGATCGTGCTCTTAATGCTCTATTTACGTTTGTTTCATGTCAAATTTCAATGAACGATCATGTCTTCAAACAAAACTCACTTTAAACATGGTGTATGTATATAATGGACGCGAGCTTGACTTTGATACTAAATAACCGAAAAATAATACGGAATTTCAACGTTAGTCTGTTAAATAACTAACTTTATACCCCGAACGTGTCCTACAAACACGTTTGGAACGCATTTGATAAACCTGTTTTCCATGATGAAGCTGTTAATCCTGCATAAATTGTTGGTCCTCTGGATTATTAGCTCTTTCCCTTAATATAACTGTATTCAGGATGCCATTTGTTCATGTAGGCTTCTTAACTGAATAATTTTTTTTCTATAAAAAAAGGCAGTGTATTTAAACGCTCCCTTCATTTTGAGTTTAAATTTAAGAGCCCAACGCTCGTTTTGAGGTTAGGTTAACATTATTCACCTTCTTCCGATCTTTTTTTATATCCACTTTATGAAGCAATTTCGCGAACACTATAGTCACAAAAATAAAAAACCAGGAATATTATCATCCCACTACAACGGGAAGACGTTTTAAATTTAACGTAAATATTCGGTAGCTGAATCCTATACAGAGTTGGCTATCCGTCAGGAGAACGGAACTTAATTTGTCACTTAAACGTTTTTGAAATACCAGTTGATAAAAGGTAAAGCATATGTGATTTACTTCTTATACCGAGTACACCTCTGCCTAGACAAATCCTATTTTATTTTCATAACAGCTACATACAGATCATGATTGTTTCGGACATTTTTGTTTTATGCGAGAATCGTAAACGAAAAGGACTCTAAAGCGACAGGAGGTATATTTGAATTATATTTTTTCGTATCTATCGTAAAATTTACATGAACGATGAATATGCTGGACTGGCTAGTTTATAATGTGGAAGGTCCTGAAACCATTTACCAAAAATAATATATTTTCTTATTATTTATATTATATTTTAAATTTCTTTAATTATCATATTTAGGGAGGCGTGTTATAATTTCATTAGAATTGTATCATAATATACTGAATAGTAATAGTACATTGTTTACCGGGTAGGAAAAGCTTAACATTCCTGGACGACTGTGAAGACACAGACAAACACCCATGAAGCATGTCTAACAGGTGATTTGCTTTATAATCTGTGCCAATTCCATGCTTATAAGAGCTGTAAGATCATTGTGAAAGTGTTTATAGAACGTTCTAAAAGCCATTATAAAAATCAAATTGTACGTTGGGATGCTTTTCCTAAAATTAATGACTATCTGATGTCTAGACGTAATTGTCAAATATGTTGACTTTTATGTCATGAATATTAAAAAAAATTGCAGACTTCCAGCACCTTTAATTGCATTCATTCATTTATTCATACGTTTTTGGGCTCAACAACCCAGGCACTTGAACATAATCTTTGTACCATTACCCATGTTATCTACCTACTTCCATTCCAGAAGCTTCGTGTCTTCTATATAGGCCACCAGTTTATCTGGTGAAATCTTCAGTAGTTGTGATGGTTGGGTTCTCACAGAAGCAGAGTATGTGAGTGAGTGTTTCATCGTAGAGTTCACATTTTCTGCACATAGGTTCACTAACTTTGTCCATTCTGTGCAGATGCTTCCTCATAGTACAGTGTCTAGTCACCAGGTCGGTAACTGCCTTCAAATTTCTCTCACCCAGTTTCAGCAGCCTGGACGATAGTTCCTTGTCTAATTTATTCAGTAGACTCTTGTTATGGAGGTGTCTTTGTGTCAGCCTCCATTTGAGTTGGTGTTCCAACTAGCCCATCCCGACTTCCCCTCTTATGTAATCCTTTCTGATTCCACAAAATAGATTTCCTGTATCTTTAATTGCAATTTTCTCTTCCAAAAGTGCAATATGGCTTTCTAATGAAATTGTTGCAGAATTCCAAGACTCGCGAACAATACCGTACCCTCTATATTTATATTGATCAAAGGTTTCCACAGATGAAAATTCTTAAAAAGAATACTACTACTACTACAGAATGTGCAGGCGAGCCTTGACCTAGACAAATTAAATTCATGGTTCCGTCACTGAGGCCACTGGCGGGCCCATTGTGCTAGACATCCACGAAGCCGAGCCCTTCAATAAATGCCACAACCTTTTTTAGTGTCTCCTGGGCCATGACAGGAACTCCGAAGAGTCGCCTGCGTGATACAGCCCAGTGTGGATACTCTAAGAGAACATGGAACTGTCGTTTCGTCAGTCATGCCGCAACCCCTACATAGAGAACTTTACTCCTAGGTTGTAGAGGTGCTTCCTCACATAGCAGTGCCCTGTTAGGAGTTCTGCCATCTTCCTCAACCTACTCCTTGGTAGTTCAATAGCTGCCCCAGCGTGTCCATCAGTCCATCCCTTCAGTAGAAGTTTGGATTGTCTAGGACCCTGCAGAGCATTCCAATGAACGAGGTGCTGGTTCCTCAACCACTTCCTCGTCTCCTTGCGCCCCTTCCGCAGCCAGTGCATCCGCCATTTCGTTGCCTTCAAAACCAGAGTGGGCCGGAATCCATTCTAGCCGCACTGCGTTCCGACTTGCGATATTAAAAAGAATCTACTCATTGGAAACTGAAATTCTCTGTCTGTTCCAAGTTCGAAGATAAAAAAAGGTGAAAACTTTCTTATATACTTTGCCGCGAAATTTATAGTTCCACATTAACCGATTATTATTATTTATTAAACTCCAGCTCACAGACAGTTTGCAATTTTTCTATAAAAAAAATCTAAAACAGCAGAATTTATGACTTAGTCTCACAAACCAAAGTAATTTTACCTATAGAATAAACTGTCTACATTAGGGTTGTTTTTTATACTTTGTTTGGAACAAAGCACATAAAATCTTATTATGTAAGCCACACACCCGTATATGAAGGCGCCGCGAAACTGTAGTAAAATTAAGTTTTTAAGTAGAAAGGACGTTGGATAATGTAAGCTACAAAAGTTAACTTGTGTGGTGTACAAAATTATGGTTGAATACGGGGATTGGTAAATATAAATACAATGTAAATACGTTTGAAGCAATAAATTTCATGTCTGCGTAATGGATACGGTCTTTTTCACGTGAATAAGTGAATCAGGTGCACGTAAAACAGGCACGTGCAGGCTCAAGCTTTAAATCGGTTTATAAGACAGAGGCTGGTGAAAAAAAAAATGTTGTATGGTACCTAATGATCAGTAAGCCATCTGTATCTATTTTTTTATATAAACCATAAACGGCGTAACTCTACGTTTGGGAGTTCCTCGCAAGAAGTTTTCCGGGTCCCATCCTTTATATTTATAACAATGGACTGAGTCCCGGGCCTAATTTCTATCAAGAACAGCACCGCTCTAATATTTTAATACCACTTTTGTAGAACGATTTATCTTTTGCCATAAAATAGGCCTCAGTTCCAGCGATAACATCATTCAAGCGAAATCTCCTACCGCCTAGCATTTTGTTGGGTCTTCAAACAGCCAGTAGTCGCTGTGAGCCAAAATTGGCGAATACGGTGGATGTGGGAGCAATTCGAAGTACAATTCATGAAGTTTTGCGATTGTTTTGATTGACTTGTTACACGGTGCGTTGTCTTGATGAAGCAATTTTTTTTCTTTGCCATATGCGGAAGTTTCTTTGCAATTTCGACCTTCAAACGCTTCAATAACGCTAAATAATATTTACTGTTGATGGTATTTCCCTCTATAAGATATTCGATGAATATTACACCACGTACATCCCAAAATACCGAGGCCATAACCTTTCCAGCTGATTGTTGTGCTTTCGGTCGCTTTTGACGTGGTTCACCATTTGCTGCACACTCAAATGACGATAGTTTTGACATACGATTCAAACAAGTACGGCAAGGAAAATATTATGAAAAATACTTACTTGAAAGAGAGAAAGAGGGGAATAACTGTTCGCAGTCATTGATGGGCGTGTGTGCAGTGCCCCCCCACTTTAACCATTGTTGCCAAATGTACTTATCTGTAAAATCTATTCCCAATTTTTGTCGACAACAATGTTAAATACCAATATTAATCGAGAGCAGTGTATAGATTTTATTTATTGCAGATTGTAATTTGTCCAAATTTTTTCTTGAACTATATTATTTTATTTTCATTTGTGTTGATTTCACTTATTTTTCAAAAGTCAATAATGTTACCAATCAAGAATTCTCTCCCACTGAATACAGCGCAAAATAAGTTATTTATTCCTTAGAAAGTACCAAACATTCTAAACTGTCAACGCTGCTTTCATATCAGATTGGTAGCTGGAACTGAACACACGCCCAACGCTGACTGCGAACAATTATTATTCTTCTCTCTCTTTCAAGTAGGGTTCCCCATATTTTCCTTGTGGTACTTGTATAAATCGTATGTCTCGAAAAGAATTTTCGCCATCTGTATTTAGTTTTTATTGAAATTGAAGAGTTTTTTTTCAGTAATTTTGATAAAATTTGAGTTATATTCGTAAGAAGCATTTTTATTTAAAATTAATTTATTTGTGGTTTATCAACCCCGACCCCTGAGAAGTTGAGTTTTCATGGAAATTTTAGGATTATCACTGCATACAAGTGAGTGTATTGTTGAGATCATTTGAAAAAAATATATATACTTGAAAATATACCTGGCAAAACAAAATAAAATAAAAAAATTACACATAAATATCATACAAATGAAACCATATCAATATACCTACCATTATTTATATTTTTTTATTGGTGAACCATTTTACTTATTTAAAGTACGCCTCAGCGTGTTTAAATCGAACTTTAAAACACGCACGTTTTTTAAAGTTACCGTGGCAACATCAACAGCTCGAGAAACGAAGTATAAATCTATGGTCTGAATCATGTCTAAATGAGAATTTTTTCATCATTTATCTGACAGAAGTAGTTTGTAACGTCAAAACTTTTATTCGAACGATATTTAACAATGTCAAATTTATGAATTAAAATGGAAAGTGCCGTTGGTATTGTTTGAAATATTAATATTTCGATTTTTCAAATCTTAGGAAATGGTATTTAAATTAATACTATTGACATTCATAGAACTCAATAAGGTTGAACTTCCATCAAAATGTAAATTAGTTTATGTTTTTCTCATTTCCATGACAAAGCAAGGTATACATCATATACATCACGAATTCAACCATTTGACATTTAGTTCTTATTTCCATCTATGATTTGCATTTCTTGTTGTTGTAGTAGTTATAGACCAGTATTTATAATTTCAAAGTGCACCAATAAAAAAAATAGCGTTAAGTATTCGTGGATAACTGGTCTTTAAAACACTTGCTCTATTTCCAGCAATCCGGCTTTGCCGTCGTGCTCGAAAAATGTGCGTGTTTTAAAGACCTTAATATCCACTTATACTTCAATATACTATTTTTATCCAAAATACCAATTCAAATAAGGTCGCCTCCGTGAGAAAGCATTTTACTTTTGCGCATGGATGAGAAGCATGTTGAAATTTTCCACGAACAAATTTCATAAATTGTTGTTTTGTCACAAGTTGTTTGCTCATCGTATTTTGATTATTATTGGAAGCTTCAAACTCTGAAGAGGTTTTTTCTTTGATATAATTTACAAAGGAAGAATGTGTAAATCAACCTGCCGGAAGTGGATGAATTGGGGAAAATACCAAGCCTAATTTCAGAGTGGCTCTGCCCAAATATGTATGAGAGTTGACAGGCTCCTGTTTCAAAAGAGCTTCAACATTTTCAGCTAATGCGGGGACGATAGGATTCCTACAAAACGCAGAGACCATTCCAAATTCTAGTGATGTGTTAGAAGGATAGTTAGGGGGTGGTTCAAGAGATAAAACAAATTTAAGTGATATGTTTCGTTTTTGTATAAAATTATAAAATATTACAGTTGCTGAAATAACAAATTAATAATGGTTTCTATCAATTTCTATCTACATCATTTGCTAGCCTTAGCAAGGAATTCGGAGGTGAGAAGGAGACGGAAGATGCCAGTATTCCAAATGGAATTATAAATCTTTTTATCCCTTGATTTGACTATTATCTTTGACATCTGGAAACACTTCGTGGAATCTATTTTTTTCCATTTTAATATATAGTATCTCAATAAGTAGCAGACTTTAGACCCATTATTGTTGGGTAAAGTATTATTTTTATCTTCATAAGATGCAATTTTGCTCCTTGAATACTGACAGTTAAACGACTAGCTTTCACTATCTGTATATTGGAGACCACTCACACGATTTCCATAGGAATTAACATAAATGGAGAACAAGTTTATGGGAAATATTTTGACATTTCGTCGTCTTTTCATCTTTTAATGAACAATATTTAATAGAAGTCTAATGAGGACTTTGACAACATTGCCAATGATTATAATACTGCAATGTTCATACATTTTTTAAGCGATACTATTTACAGCTAAATAAAAATGAAAAATGATAATAACAGATCAACTTTATTCGACATTTGTAGATTATCATACTATCTCAACGACTTGGCAACGTAGTTTAGTTATGACGAGAAAACTCGGTTATAGCAGGCATTGGTATTTATGTCGTAGGCTTAATGTAAATTTAGGCTTTTTATAAATTGCCTAGGCATTTTACAAAAAACCGGCAAAACGCGAGCATAAAATGCATTCTTCGTTATGCCGACACCAATTCAGGCAAATTGATAAAATGCCGGCAAAACAAGAACAGAATAATGTATATCTTGTTATGACTGATTATTCTTAGGCATTTTATAATTGGCCAAAAACGGAGCCGTCGAAACGTGAATAGATATAAGTCGACTTTTTTAGATTGAATAGTACATTAGGTCTACAAGAGTTTAGGGACAGACATTAGGAATTGCACCGTGCATTGTTTGGAGCTGATTCGAAACTTGGATTAAAATCGACAAATCTGCCAGATTCTGTAATTAAAGAACTTCGAACAGAAGAGGAACTTGGAGATATAATGAATCCTTCACGAACCAACAACACTAACCAGGAAACACCAGAAGATAATCTTGATTCGGACTCAGAGGGTAGCATTCAACTCTACAATATGGAAGAAAATGCGACAGAGACTTTAAGTGATAGTATTGTATATTGCTGTGCTTGTAATGAAAAAATTACAGAAAAATATAAATTCACTTGTGAGATATGTAATGCCACAATGCATTCAAATTGTAGAATTTTAAGTTCCGGACCTCTTCAAAACTAGATACAAGGATTTGTTCACTTTGTGCAACTCATAATAAAATTGAAACTGGTCAAAAGGGAGCAGCTGAAAAGATGACTGAGGCATCCAACAAAAAATTTAAATCGATTGCAATCGGATCATATGTTTATTTATCAGTTCCCAAGGTAGATCGAGGACCTCTCGATTCCAAGAATTTAATTGCAAAAGTGATTGACCTGAAAAATAGCCTCTACAAAGTAGGTACTTCTAAAGGAATTCTTAAAACTTTATTTTCTAGAAATGATATTCAAGAATCCTCAGTAGATTTTGAAGATGAAATTCCTGATCGACTAATTACTTTCAGAGAGGCAGTTGCATATCAGTCACGATTCGGAGGTCAAGGCTTTCAAAAATGTAGCTGTAAGGCTCGTAGTAAACAATGCGATTCAAAAAAATGTGCTTGCTTTAAAAATAACAATTTATGCTCTTCTAAATGTCATGGAAGTTTGACATGCAGTAATAAATAGAGAATTTGTTTTCAATTTTTGGCTATCGTTTTATATTAGCAATAGCGTAGGTGCGTTTTTACATACTTAAATGTTGGATTATAAGAACATTTTATTTTCAAAGGATTTGTTTTTTATTTGCAGTTTCATATTTTTCGTGATAGGGAGATACTAAAGTTAACAGGTATAAATTCATATCATGAAGTGTTGACTGTTTATTTATGTTTTTTTAATAAAAAGATTAACTGTAACTCTATTATATATTTTTAGTAGTATTTTCGACATTATTTGACCGGCCGCCGGCTGATAGCAAACTGCAAACGTGCAAACCGGCAATTGCTAATATCTGTCCCTAAACTCTTGTAGACCTAATGTACTATTCAATCTAAAAAAGTAGACTTATTTTATATCTATTCACGTTTTGACGGCTCCATTTTATGCCTAAGAATAATCAGTCATAACAAGATATACATTATTCTGTTCTTGTTTTGCCGCCATTTTATCAATTTGCCTGAATTGGTGTCGGCATAACGAAAAATGCATTTTATGCTCGCGTTTTGCCGGTTTTTTGTAAAATGCCTAGGCAATTTATAAAAAGCCCAAATTTACATTATGCCTGCTACATTTGTATTGAATCATTTATGAAGAGATTTTTCGAAAGAATTCGCCTTAAGACGTCGTTGTAATGTGGTTAAGCAATTCCACAAAAAGATATTTTAATCCATATATAATCCAAAAAAAAGCCTAGGAAAAAAATAGAAAATTGGCAACAGAGTCAAAAAATGTTAAATTCCTGATGTCGTTCAATTAAAGCCGCTTCTTGATGTCATGACTAGTTCAAAAGTTATGCGCTGACAAAAATGTACGGAGTTACTGTATTCAATGAATTGTTATAGATCTCCAAAAAACCCAAGTTTTTTTTCTGGAGTCTGGGGAAAAAAACTAAATTGGAAATAGTGCGAAAAAAATATTTCAAAACCGCTTCTCGATGTCTGGCTTTCCAGGTTAAGGTCTCATCAAATGAGTCGGAATTCAAATGATCACCCAGTACTTTGATACGTTTGTTTGAAACTATCAAAGTTTAGAAAGCACTCAACAATTTCAAATGGTTAATTTGAACGTTAGTATATTCAAATTAAAGACAAACAAAACTTTCTTAATTTCTCAAATAATCTCATCTCAAATTAAGTTAGGGTAAAAAAAACTAAACTGAATTGTTGCTTCGTCCCGGGGGTGAAAATCAACTTGGCTGTGTCTCCGGCCACAAATTCACCCCAGGAGACGTAAAGTCGCTTTTCATTCCCCAGATTCCCTCTACCGGTAATTCACCTACAGGTCAACAGTACAAACTAGAATATCCAATCTACAGGGGTTGTTTGTTTCGGAAAAAGTTTCACCAAACTTTATTGGAAGCTGAAAGATACTTTATCCTAAACTCTGACAATTCAGCAGTCATAATAAATAAAACTAAAATTGATATCGAAGGTAATAGATTTTATATAAGGCTTTTTTTAAAATGTTTTTCTCGAAGAATTCAGCTGAGAAGAAACAACTAGTTCTCAAGATATATGCCCCGACAGATACTGAATTACGCAAATACGTCAAAACCGGTCTGCGAGTGATTTTGTCCCTTCCAATCACTTTCTGCCACTATTACACCGCTATTAATCAAAGTCTACGTGTACCTATAGTTTGGCAAGCTTATCTGAAGCTACGGGGCATCGGTGAGAGGCGAGGAAACATGGCGGTATCTGTCATAAACGTACAAATGGCGTACGGTACCTATTTTACCAAGTGAAATTGAAAATACAAAGGTCACTGACAATACCAACGCCACTGGATAAATCAATATCAGTCAATTGACGAAGTGAGAGGGAAGAACACATGCAAGTACTGCCAATAAGAAGTCAGCTTTCGATAAAAATCACCAATTATGTAATTCGGAGGGTGTGGTAATTATGGTTTTTGTACAACGCTGCCAGAGCTTGAAGAAGCCAAGAATCCCACCCATAACAAACTTGGAAAAGTGTTTATCTTTTAATATTCATAAATTGAAAAAATAATGTTAATAGAAAAAATCCAAGGAAACAAGCACATTAAATAATTAACGTTTAATCATATTGTTAATATTGTTAATTGTTGGGACGTTACACCCGTGGGTTTCGTTTTTCTTCTGTTGATTTTGAAGGACCACCCTTTGCAGGGACGATTATTAAACTCGACTAATTTACACCAAAAACATAAACATTGAACATAAATTCTGTTGCATAATAATTTTATATACGTAATGTGTCTTTTAACTACCTTGTGGTGAGTGCTGTTTTCTACACTGATTGACGATTGTCTTTCGCGTACTTGACTTCACGCTCTCCTTTAGGCGGTGGTGCCGTATTGACTTAAATTAATTTTTATTTGGGGACTGAACATTAATAATAAAAAGTCCCTCTTCTAATTATTATCACTACATACTTAGCACATTAGCTTTTTAATAGTTAAACGTGGCAATATCAAATGTTTTCGACTGCATTCTTTTCACAGCTTCAGATAAACTTGCCAAATATTGGTTTTTCAGGCAGGTTTTTCCGACGTGGAAAACTGGAAATCATTTGGTTATTTGGCCATTTGGTGAGGTTACAATAATTTATGAACTCAAATGTCGTGTGTTTCATAGTCGATAGTGTTTTATTTTGCTAGCTCCTCGACTATAACGGAGAATCCTGTTTCTAATTAACAGGTGAATACTATAGGATAAGTTAAAATTCACATCCTAGTCTTCGTATCCTCTGAAAACTGGCATTTATTTCTGTGTTTAGCGGGAGTTGAAATAATTTGAAGTCTACAAGTTGAGGTGGAAAAGATGAACTGATTAGTTGTTTCTACTTTAGGGTTGGAATGAACTTGACTATGTCTGGGATTATAAATTCATCCCGAGGGAAAAAAGTAGCATTTGATTTTCTAGATGCTTAATCAACTTGTATTGATTCAGTGGAAACTTGATTTATGTAATCCACAACCCTTTAGGAAAATACAGGAGTTGCCGGTCTCGTTGAATTAAGTCTGTATTTTATTAATCCTCAAATTGGTTTTCTGTAAATAAGTTGCGAATTCCTCTCTAGCTCGCGCGGTCCGAAGTTTAATATAACAAGTTGAAATTCCAACATAAACCAAATTATTTATTTTCGAGCAAAAAATAACACAAACGACAGGGGTGGAGGGTGGACGTAGATATTAATTTATTAAATATTTCATTTCACGATATTTATTAAATTATTTCGCAGTCATGTTCAAGGGATTATTTATTTTATCAAGAAAGTACCTGATTAGAGAAGAGTTGCCAAAGTCGTACCGCCTCCTAAATCGTACCACCTTAATTTTAATCAGAAATAAAGTGACTACAGCGATCGTGCGGCGCTACTAGTAACTAGTGCTTGGTCGTAGTGGCGAGACAAAGTTTGGTGAGTGTGCGGTTGCTATCTGAGTTATTGTGAACGATTTCCTGTTTTGGAGCTAATTGATGGTTTTCTAAATCGTACCGATTGCATCTCTTGACAAAAAGTGTATTACCTTTCAAAAATTACCACAATATAAGTGACTAAAAATTAGATTAACCTGTCTAAATAACCAATACTTCTTAGGGTTATG